>UELX01000073.1:0-145706 GCA_900480035.1 Eupelmus urozonus | reverse complement strand
TCGAAAAAATAGTCTGAATGTAAAAACTGTATGACAATCCGCTAAAACGTTAAAAATAAAAACTTCCATTTATTCAACAATGCTGATGAATGCTGATATTACGTGCAAAGATTTTATTTTTCATTTGTGCAAAGTAAATCTCTAATAACTTTTTGCAACTATGTATTTTTTACTTATATAAAAATTTTTTCAAAATAGACACTTTAATTGCGTACAAAAAATTAACACGCGCTATTACCTTTTCGAATTATAAATCTTCTCCGATTTTATAGTTGCGATTAATTTTTCAGAATGCATGGGTTGGCATTATATAGTATAGTGACTTTATGGATATATGGATTGGCAGCCTGATATAACGAGCGCAGCGCCATTATTTGGCGCTTGAACCGTCAGTTTTCGCGCGTAAATGCCAGCGGAGTTCGTCAACACTTGTTTCTAAAAGTTTTTAGTTTATTTTTATTTTATTAGACAATGGCTTTATGTAGTTTTTAACGTCATAACAAATTCTAATTAACGGAAAGCAAAATGGCTGTAAATACAGGACGCTATGTACGTGACAAGGGAGATGATAAGAAAAGGTTTGCTGGACAAGAAGGCGGTGTTCCAAGGTTAGAGAAATTAAATTGAATTGTCATTAATTATTAAAATTTAATTGTCTTATCAATTAAATAAGTAAATGCTGCTAAAAAATAAATTTTGGATTTTACAGAGAAAATAGTGTTGAGGGCAGATTATTTCAAGCTAAGGAAAACATTAAAATTGATGGTCTTTATGGTTTCTATAGAGCTACGGATGTCAAGGAGAGAATTGGTTTTCTTCTTAATATGAAAACAGTAACTACTTAAATTTTCCTTATAAATTAGAAATAGAGAAAAAGTATATGAAATGTTTTTTAATAATATCATTAATTTTTTCAGACAGAAATTGTTGAAGATGACAAACAATTAGTAACCGGTGTTGACTATTATTTTCTTGAAGAAGATTGTAGTAGATTTAAAGTTTCTTTGCCTTATAATCCATATTTTTATATACTGTGTCGGGATGGTTCAAATCAAGAAGTAATAACATATCTTCTAAAAAAATTCAATGGTTTTCTGCTCAAAGCAGTTATTGCTACCAAAGAAGATCTTGACTTGGTATGCTTAAAAATATTTCTTAATGTAAAGGATAAACTGTGATTCTGTTTGATTATTTTTAATAAAAATTTTTATATATTTTAGCCAAATCACTTGAGTGGCTTAAAAAGAGATTATATTAAATTGTATTTTACTAACACTACAAATATGATGAAAGTTAAAAGAGATATTATGAGTGCTGTTCGTGCAAATAAGGAACGTGAAAAGAGTAATACACATTATTCAAAATTACTAGCTGAAACTTTTAATAACACTGCTGATCATCATCATGATAAAAGAAAAATTATTGATCACATGGATAATGTACTAGACATAAGGTAAATTATTGCTATATTTATCTAATGTGTTTATTGTTGTGAATTTTCTTATAAAATTTTTAGGGAGCATGATGTGCCTCATCATGTAAGAGTTTCAATTGATTTGGAAATTTTTGTTGGTGCTTGGTACTCAGTTATAACTCGAGGTTCAAGTCAGCCACCAATTATTACTCGAAGGCCAGACATTGTTGAACCTCCTGAACCCATAGTCTTAGCTTACGATATTGAAACAACAAAACTGCCTCTAAAGTTTCCTGATGCCAACAATGATCAAATAATGATGATATCTTATATGTTAGATGGACAGGTATGGTTTCTTTGGCTTCCAAAGATAGCTATTATTGTTCATATTTATTAAATATTTATTAAAATCATGTTTGCATTGGTTTTGTGAGTCTTATAGAGCACTTTTTATTTAAAATTCATAAAGTTACTGGAATGTTGTTATTTAATCAAAATGTTGCACTAGCTCTGGAAGGAGTATGCTTTAAGAAACAATATTTATTGATTTTTTTCCTTCAAAATAGCAAAAGATAAGATTCAATCTTAAAATTATGGCCATGATTATATTTGTATTTAAAGTCGTCATTAATTTTAACTCGTTTTTTCCGATTGCGATTGTAACTTTAAAATTATGTCAATTTTTTGAAAACACGACAAATTGACTAAACCAGTAATCTTGGGAAGCTACAGATATACTTTCAATAAAAATATTCTAAATACGTTTATATTAAAAAAATATTATTTCAATTAATAGGGCTATTTGATAAATAATAGAGAAATTATTTCTGCTGATGTAGAAGATTTTGAATACACGCCTAAACCTGAGTTTGAAGGGTTTTTCACTGTGTGGAATGAGCCAAATGAAAAAGCAGTATTAAACAAATTTTTCAATCACATTAATGAAGTTAAACCTCACATTTTCGTAACTTACAATGGCGATTTTTTCGATTGGCCATTCGTAGAAACGCGCGCTGCCATTCACAACATGGATATGACAGAGAGAATTGGTTTCGCAAAAAACAAAGAAGGTGTATATTGCAGCAGAGCTTCCTTGCATATGGATTGTCTCTGCTGGGTAAAACGAGACTCTTACCTACCTGTAGGATCCCAAAGTCTTAAAGCAGTAGCCAAGGCAAAATTACGATACGATCCAGTAGAATTAGGTAAAGACACGATTTTTATAGGTATTAACAAATCTAATGAACTTAATTAAAATCAAATCATTATTTTATTATCCAAACAGATCCTGAAGATATGTGCAGACTAGCCGCGGAGGAGCCGGAGGTGATGTGTAACTATTCTGTCTCTGACGCGGTCGCGACATTCTATCTTTACCAAAAGTACGTCCACCCATTTATTTTCGCTCTGTGCACCATCATTCCTATGGAGCCAGACGAGGTGCTACGAAAAGGTTCCGGCACGCTCTGCGAGTCATTGCTGATGGTCGAGGCAACCCGGGCTAATGTCATCTATCCCAACAAGCAGGAGGCCGAGCTGAGCAAGCTCACCTCCGATGGACATCTTCTTGACATCGAAACTTACGTTGGCGGTCACGTCGAAGCCCTGGAATCCGGAGTTTTCAGGGCGGACATACCCTATCGCTTTAAGATCGTGCCGAGTGCCGTAGACGAGCTCATGAGCGGTGTCGAGAAGGCGCTTAAACACGCGATCGAGGAGGAGGAGAAAGTACCGCTTGACGAGGTGACGAATTTCGAGGAGGTCGTTCAAGAAATCAAAGGTGAAATATTATTATTCTGTATACCAAGAGGGTGAAAATCAACTATTTACCATATTAATATTCTTTCAGATAAACTAGATAATTTACGTACTCAACCGCTGCGTACCGAAAAGCCCATAATCTACCATCTGGACGTGGGAGCTATGTATCCGAATATCATCCTGACAAATCGACTGCAACCCTACGCGATGGTAGATGAGTCGACCTGCGCCGCCTGTGATTACAATAAGCCCGGCGCCAAGTGTCAGCGCGACATGGAGTGGATGTGGCGTGGCGAGTTCCTGAAAGCCACCGCCGGCGAGTATCAGCGCACCCAGCAGCAGCTGGAGATGGAGAAGTTTCCGCCACTGATACCGGGCGGAAAGCATCGCGCCTTCCACGAGCTGAGCAAACAGGATCAAGCGGCTATCGAGAAGAAGCGACTGTCCGAGTACTGCAGACGTACCTACAGGAAAGTCAAGGAGACGAGGACCGAGGTGCGCACGCAGACTATCTGCCAGAAAGAGAACTCTTTTTATGTCGACACGGTAAGGGCTTTCCGAGATCGGCGGTATGAGTACAAAGGCTTGACGAAGAAGGCAAAGCAACAGGTGAGAAATTAATTTTACGTGCGTTAGACCGTGTTTTGGATTGATTAATATATCTTACGCGATAAAATTCAACAGGTAGCTCAGGCCGTCGCCAACAATGACGCAGCAGCGATCAAATCGGCTAAAAGTCGTGAAGTATTATATGATTCCCTGCAATTAGCGCATAAATGTATTTTGAATTCATTTTACGGTTACGTGATGCGAAAAGGCTCACGATGGTTCAGCATGGAGATGGGTGGTATAGTATGTTACACCGGTGCGCACATCATTATGAGAGCTCGAGAAATTATCGAGCAAGTGGGTAGACCGCTGGAGCTCGACACCGACGGTATTTGGTGTATTCTGCCGGGTTCTTTTCCCGACAATGTTCTAGTAAAAACGAGCAATCCCAAAAGACCGAAAATGGTCGTGTCTTATCCTAATGCGGTACTGAACTTCATGGTGAAAGACAAATTTACAAATGATCAGTATCACGAACTTGTTGATCCACAAAACAAAGAGTATAAAATCAGAAGTGAGAATTCTATCTTTTTCGAGGTCGACGGACCTTATCTGGCTATGGTATTACCTGCGGCTAAGGAAGAAGGCAAAAAGTTGAAGAAACGATATGCCGTGTTTAATTTTGATGGCTCGCTGGCCGAGCTGAAAGGTTTCGAAGTAAAGAGGCGAGGTGAGCTGAGGCTCATTAAAATTTTCCAGTCATCGGTGTTCGAGGCTTTTCTAAAGGGCACGACTCTGGAAGAGTGTTACGCGTCAGTTGCAAAAGTTGCCGATTATTGGCTTGACGTTTTGTATACTAAAGGTTCAAATTTACAGGATTCGGAATTGTTCGATCTCATTTCAGAGAATAAATCCATGTCGAAAAAATTAGACGAATACGGAGCTCAAAAGTCTACGTCTATATCAACGGCGAAGCGTTTAGCTGAATTTTTAGGAGACGAGATGGTAAAGGACGCTGGATTAGCTTGCAAGTGAGTTATTTATTTTTATATATATTTCGCTAATTGTAAGTAGTGTTTATTAATTTCCAATAATTTTCAGATACATTATATCCAAAAAACCATTGGGTGCTCCAGTCACCGAAAGAGCTATTCCCCTTGCGATTTTCCAGTCTGAACCCAGTGTCGCCAGGCATCACCTCAGAAGATGGTTAAAAGATCCAAGCATCCAAGAAATTAATATCCGTGAAATTCTAGACTGGCCTTACTACATCGAACGTCTCGGCAGCACTATTCAAAAGATTATTACCATTCCAGCTGCATTGCAAGGCTTAGCTAATCCGGTGCCACGAGTACAACATCCAGATTGGCTTCATAAAAAAATGTTAGAAAAGACTGATGGTAGAAAGCAGCGCAAAATTACCGACATCTTTCAACGCGAGGAAAGACCAGCAGTCAATAATGAGGCTGAAGAAGATGAAGAAAATACAGGCTCGGATACAGAAGCCGATAAGACAAATGAATCTGTACCTGATATGGAAGATTTTGGTGCTCCAGGCAGTTCCAATAAACACAAAGGTGTAGTGGCTAATGTAACAAAGAGAAAAAGAACTTTTTCAGATGAAGAAAATGAAATTGCAGAAAAGGAGAGTCATAATTTGCTTACGAATAATTGGAAAAAGGTTTTGGGAAATCCACCTCCAAAGCCAACCACGAGGGTAAAATATTTTTAATTTAACGATAGGATTATTTATTCCATCACGCAAATAATGTTGACTTCATTTGTGAACTATTTTTCAGGAAGAATTTCTAGCCTGGTTAGCGTTTCAAAAAGAAAAATGGAAATATCAAGCGAGACAAAGAGCCGAAAGAAAAAAACTTGGTGCTCCTAAACGTCAAAAATTAAGTGCTAATGTAGGTGTAGCTAAAACCAATAAGAATCCAAGTTCTAGCTTATTAGGCGGTTTTTTGCATCGTGCTCAAAGGAAACTCTTAGAAACTCCATGGCAAATTATTCAAGTAAGATAAAATTTAATAAGTAATATACATAAGTATGGACAAATAATTTATCAATCGTTAATTCTTATGAATAGATGAGTGAAACTAATGAACCAGGGCTATTTAGATTGTGGGTTTTGGTTGATCAAGAGCTTCATCACTTACGTTTAACTGTGCCAAGGATATTCTATGTAAATACTCGACATGAGCGAACTGAATCTGATAATTTCAACTCTTGGAAAAAGTGTCACAAAACTTTACCACGTTCACGCCCTGTTTATAACTTATACCGATATTCTGTATCTGAAAAAGTCTATCAATGTCACAGCCAGTAAGAATAACAATAAATATTCAATAAGGTATATTTTTATAAATAATGAAATATTCTCGAATTTTTTTTTAGAACTTTAATGAATGATTTGATAGATCCTGATATTGAAGGTATCTATGAGACTCAAATGAACCTTGAATTTCGTGCAATAATGACACTGGGCTGTGTATGTGCTGTTGACAAGAATGCCATGTCAGATTTAAGAGACGGAACTGATAATTTTCATATGGATCAATTAGTTTATAAGAGTATCGCTTCCCAACCTTATTTAAAAAATGTACGTATTTTTTATAATAAATATTCTATTTATATTTTTTAATTAATAAATTTTAATACTTTAGCTAGGAGGGATTAATAAAATATTTTTGTACCATCACTGGTCAGCCAGTAGTAATTTTCGTCGAGGAATGTGGAGTTTATTTTTGACAGGAACTAAAACTTGTCATATATTCGTACAAGACACTGTTCGGACGGATCGCATGCCTAATATGAATACACTTTACGTCAGCGAAAGAAATAAAGCGTATGCAAATTTTATTTATTTGATCTTACCGTTTGACAAATTTTAAATTGTCATGAAAATGTAGATTTTTATTTTTATAGGATTGAATTAGGTGAAATTGAAAACATCGAATTAATGCCAGAATCATTGCAGTTTCATGTGCGTGTAGAAACTGACGTTAAAGTTATATATACCCAATTACAAAATGCTCTAAAAAATTACAAGAGTGATGCTAGAGGTGCAACAATTTTAGTTGTACAAACACCAATAGGTACGTGCAATTTCTGCTAAGGTTCTTTCAAAAATAATTCTTTACAAAATTCAAATAATTCGCAATATTTCGTTTAGCAACTTCAACGTTAACTAGTAAAATGCCTTACTTAACCGAGTTTCCAGTAGTAAAAGCTCATATTCAAGATTTAGATAATCTTTACGATACACTTGATTGGCAGCGAATTGGATCTAAAATAATGCTCCGACATTACTTTAAAAGTGAACATGTGTTAAAACAACTTGTTGAGCAAGCTCGGTATTTCTATGCACCTGTAGGCAATTTACCATGTGATATAATTATATATGGAGCTGATCTATTTTACGCTCGGCATTTACAAAAGGCCAATTTCGTTTTATGGTGGTCTCAGTCACAAAAACCCGATTTTGGAGGTAGCGAAAATGATGATAGCAGGTAATTATAAAACTTAATAATTTAAATATTTTCAATTTTTAAACAGTTTTACCGTTTTATAGCTTAAAAATTATAATAATTTGATTTATGAATAAAATAAATAATAAGTTACAATTTTTTACATTTCTAAACAGACTCTTGACAGATTTTGAAGAAACTGGTTGTGTAAAAAATAAATCCGGTGCATATTCCAATGTATGCTTTGAATTAGATGTTTTAAGTTTAGCTGTTACTGCTTTAGTTCAATCAAATCATATCAACGATGTAGATGGTACCAGTACTTATGTAGCATTTCACAATGCTCAACAAGCGTCTTTACAAGTACATAATTCAATATTATATATTGGTTTATTATTTATAGTTATAGACTAATACATCATTTCTCTAGGATATGGTTACAAACGATGGATCAATAGCGTCTATACCTTCTTACGATGAAGCGGCATTGTGTGGACCAGCTTTTAAAATATTGAAAAGTATGGTCGCAAGGTGGCTGATAGAAGTGAGCAATTTTAAAAATCCATTTGCCGATTTTCTCCTTATTCACTTTTACAGGTCTTTAAAATAAATTTATTATTTATGCAAGGTATACTCCAAGAATTTAGTTTATTTATCTTATTATTTATTCTAAATTTTTTTGATAGATGGCTGCGTTCGCCGTCTTCTTATCTTTACGATCCAGCACTTCGACGGCTTTTGCAAAATTACTCAAAAAAATTATTTGTGCAATTAATAGCAGAATTGCAAAGATTAGGTGCGACTATTATTTATGCAGATTTTACGAAAATTACTTTGTGTACCAAAAAGAAAGATCCTAATGATGCATATAATTATACCCAATTCATTATCCAAAATATTGTAAATAAGGAACTTTTCCATAGTATTCATTTTGATGTTCGAAATTGCTGGGAGTATCTTGTCTGGCTAGATTCTGTAAGAAAATAAATCATATATTTTGGTAATCAAGCAATTTTCATACAATAATCTTATTTTAAATTTGTTTCTAGTCAAATTATGCTGGAGTTAGGAAAAATTTAAAGAATGCATCTCAACAAACTGAAACTGAAAATGAATCTGAACAAACGGAAGAAATTAATGAGGTAACAAACATACAATTAATAATAAGTACAAATATATAAAAGTGTACTTCAGTAACTAAATCAACAAATTAAAGACTGCTTTTTTATTTACATATTTTTAGGCAGAATTTGTTATGAATTGGAGCATGATTGAATATGTACCAGTAGAAATGTGTCAACTAATTTTTTCAAAAACAATATCTTCATACTTTGGAACTATTTACACAGAAATGCAATCAAAGTCTCCTGAAGAAGTTACAGCACTAGCCAAACAGCTTGTTTCAGGTGAAATGTCGCAAAAACTTTTCAAGTACGTGATCATTATATGTTTTTAATTAAAATAAGCTATGTATATATATTTCATATATTAATTTAAAAAATTATAGTTACATACAGTCAATTCATAAAAAGTTTCCTGAAAAAATACTGAAAATAGAAGAAAATCCTCATATTGAATTTGATCAACATAGTAAAAAACTAGCTATAAATCCAGCTCTGGAGTTGTCAAAAGCCATATGCAAAGTAAAGTTTACTTCCATTATTAATGAATGTATCACACAATATTTATAGTATCATAAATTTATTTATATTTTCGTTTAAGGTCTTATCTTTGGATTCTCAGATAAAAGATGAAGTTGAAAACTTACACAGAAATCTATTGAGATTAATTGATGTTGGTGCTTTTAGCGATAAAGCAGAATGGAAAGATCCTTGTATATCATTTATTTTACCTGAAGTATTATGCGAGAATTGCAATCACGTTCGAGACATTGATCTCTGTAAAGACAGTAATCAGGATGTAGAAGATAATAAGTAATTATCATTAGCTTAATTACTTTCATATTTTATTCACATATATAAATAAATAAATTTAATTGCTATTCTTGCAGGCATGTTTGGAAATGTACGAGTTGTGAATTGACTTACGACAATGATCAGATTGAATTTTCTCTTATAGATATTCTAAATCGCAAGAGTATGGCTTATATGATACAAGATGTACAGTGCTTAAAGTGTAATGAAGTTAAGCAAGATAATATTGTTCCACGTTGTTCCTGTTCAGGTTATTTTAAAACGTTGATTTCTAGGGATAACTTAATAAGGACACTAAAAATATTCCGAATGATAGCTACAAAATGTCAAATGCCTATTTTAGCAGAAACTCTCCAGTTTATGTTGATAAATGTAAATTAATGTTTAAATTATTTTTATGAAATAAATTATTTTTATATAAATGAAATAAATGTAAAAAGTAGGATAGAAAAAAATGTTGAAATTTTTGTAGTAACCTTAACAATTAAAATTTATTCTACACCTTTGTAAGAATTACATTAAATGGAACTTATTATTCTGCTGATGCTTTTTGAACTTCAATTTTGGGTTCTGAAAAAAAAAAGAAAAATGAATGAAATAAAATTTTACTTATTTTATTAATACTTTTCTCAATGAAGAATTCTTAGAATATTATTTTATAAATATCTTACCTGGGAAGGAAACTTTGGGGAAAGAAGTCATGTCAACTCCTTCACCTCCGCCAAATTGTTTGGCAACTTTCTCCAACTCCCGTTTTCGTTCCTGTTGGAGATCAGTAGACAAATCCAATTTACCACCCCTATATTGAAAAATAGAAGTATAAAATTCAGTTTTGACAAAAGTTTTTATTATATATCAAATATTTTATAAAATTTTTCAAGAACTTAATAAAATATATATACTGTAGTAAATCTGTTTGATAAATCAAGTTGAGTCAACCTGTCCTGATCCGAATGTTTAACAGACCAGTATATTGTGCACTTAGAAAGGAAAAGTAAAGAAAAATCCAGATTGCAGATAAATAGTAATGTTTGATAAATATACATCTGAGGTTTTAACTTCTTCCCAGGGTGCATACTGAGTTCGTTTGCTTAGCGAGGACAAAAATATAACATAATAAAAAGCAACTGCTAAGATTCGGAACAAAAGCTTGGCCACCTTAATTTATCAAACAAACCTAATTATAATAAAAAAGAAATTTCAAAGTAGATAAAATACATGTTTTCAAAATCTTTTTAAATAGTAGAACAATAAAAGTAAAATATAAAATATAACGATAAGTAACTTACGTGGATTTGGATTTGTATTCCCGAATTTTATCAATAAACAATTGTTGAATCGGGTCAGAGGCTTTCTGCAGAACTGGAGCAACAATTCCAAAGTTCCGCTTCAGGAGTTTTGGAACTGATACGGTAATCCTTGGTGACAGCATTGTGTTATTTTAACGACCTGCAAAATAAATACTTTCACTTAAAAAAAAAGGGTGAAACTATCTGTTACGTAACGAAGCATTGCAAATTCTCCGCGCCTAAGATCAATGTTCTTTGGAGGTTAAAAATGTTTTGAGCTTCGAAACTTATTACTAGTACATTATTAACTCTAAATATTAGGTTAAACAAAAGGAAATTATAATATTTTAATGATTTATTTACAGAAAGGGTACTTAATCTCTCATCTTTTTAGATAAAATATAAAAAAAGAATGTAAAATATAATTAACGACTTACGACTAGCTCTTCGATTTCGTCAAAATCAGCTGGTCTAAGAAAGCATAGATACCGCAGTACCACATTGAAGGTCCGCTCAACTTTGATCAAGAACGGAACTTGGTCGTCAGCGCCTCTTTATGAAATCCGGTTGAACTAAATTTAAAAAATGTGTTAGGCATGAACTACAATGTTATTTTGAATAGTGACTATGTAAACTATTATAGAAAAAAGTTTGTTAGAATAAAAGAGTGATTATTAAATGCCAAAAATATTATTTAGATATTTGTGCAAATTTGTATAGTAACTTAGTAACCAGGGTCAATTCGTACAAAGTGAATAACTTAAAATTAAATGGATTTTTCCGAGATTGTTGAAAGGTAGGTTAATTTCATCATTTGAGCTAATCTTTTGCAAAAAATTCAACGACAAATATAAACTTGTCCGTGGCGTAATTGTTGGATGTCAGGTTTTTAGTACTATTCTAAAGTAGTAATATTTGTCCTGTAAGGCATTATGCAGTAAAACTTACAAAATACAGACAAAGTTAAAAGTACAACTTATTTGTGGAAAGGCTACGCTGTACAAGGTGTGTAGGTAGTATACACCTAGTACTTAGTAGGCGCAGTTCGTTTTGACATGTGTATACACACATGTAAAAACGAACATTTTGATATGTTCTGCACTTTGGGAAATAAAAACTTTCGATTAGTAATCATTAACATGAAAACATCATAATTAACCATCATCATTAAAATATTATAAGAAAAAATTCAAGAAATAATGGTGAAAATGATGAATAGGTATAAGAAGAAAGAAATTAGAAAAATAAGCTTGAATGAAAGGATTTAAAGAAGCAGAATAAAATAAAAATTTCAAAAAGATTCACTTGAACTCAAAATAAAACGAAAAAAATTAAAAGACCTCTTAATGGGGTCCGAAAGTTTTATTACTACTGATTTTATAAATTATACAGTTTATTAACTATAAAAAACTGTATATTACAATGTAAGCAAATCTAACACAGCTCAAGTCAATATTCTTAAAGTTTTAAAAATGGCAATTTTGAATAATATTTTTTAAACTTAAACAGATTTTCATGAAAATAGATAAGAAATTTCATTCTTTGGAATTTGTTAATTTTATTTTCTTACCGTGCACTTACAAGCATACAATTTTTATTTTAGAATTTATATCAAAGCAAAAAGTACAACTAAAAAATGAAGTTCCATTCAGCAGTAACTCTATTACTAAATAATAAAATTTAAAAAAAGAACAAGTTTTAATTCAAAATTAAAAAACTCCCTTAAAAAAACGAAAAATTAAGATAAACATAAAATTCACGAAGCTATATACTTTCACCTCTCAACGCTATATTTAAATCGCGCACCGCTCCCCCAGCTCCAAATTGATATTCCATCGATCCCCCCATCTTTACGATTCACAATTCATCGAAAAACCATGAAAAGAAGAGAAAAAAATTATCCCATAACTCCCTCCTCGTCTCACCCCTTATACCCAGCCCGACCCGTTCTCGCGTCCATAAAACGAGGAGCCAGAGGCGCGCAGGTAGCTCTCAATCCACTATACGGTTAATTTAGCATTCACGGAACGTCCGACTCTCTCCTCCCTCGTTCTATGAAGTGCATACCCGATGCGTCCCTCGCGCGTCAGCAGATCGCGTATATATACATATAGATGTTGTACATGCGGCGCGCCGCGCGAGGAAAATCGCGCGATTTTTTTATTTTTAAAGCCCAGCTGGTCGTGCGGCGCGCATGTAGACAAGCGCGGGAATCGACAATTGATATCTGTGGTGCGTTTACTAAGCGCGAGTAGCCACCGGCTTGTATAATTGGTCATTTACACGATCGTAATGCTGAGCGCGGTGTTAATGACGCGTGGAAGAGAGGAAGTTGGACTGAGGGGTTTTGAGATGGTGTGTTTTGTTGTGGAGAGGTTTGTTTCTTGGGGATTGGTTGGAGGAGAAATTGGCGAAAATTTTGGTTTCCTAAAATTGTAAAAAGTTGAAGGTTTTAGTGTATTAAAATAGATTTTTCAACCTTTTTCAAAATGATTGAAATGCGATTAATTTAAAAAAGTAAATATACTTATTTTGAAGAATAATATTTTTCACTGGAAGAAATTGTGTAAATTTATATTTATTTAGATTAAGTTTAAAAATATTATAATAATGTTAATATTGTCAGTATTATAAGATATTTGCAATAAGCACAAGAAAAAAATACTATTTTATTATTTTTTTTATGTAATTCCAAATCTATAATAATATTTACTCTGTTGTCTCTAATCAATACTGTAAAGATAGTGCCTGTGATGTAACATTTCGATTATACAATACCTGCATTGATTAGGTTTTGACTATCTCCGAAAAATAATAAGAAAATTTAAAAATCATATTTCAGTGATTGTTAGGTTTAATATAATTTATTAATAGAAATTAGTAATGAAAATGAATAAATCAAATAAATAATTTGGAAATATTAACATAATCAAAATTATAAAGTTAGAATAGTAATCAAATAATATTTTCATTTTTGCAAAAATACAATAAATTTATTCAAGATAAGTGTAAATAATTTAACATTTTTATAAATTGGGTGAGAATATTTTCTCGAAATGCTAAATTTGTAGAAATTTTTTTTGTAATTTAAATGAGTATATAAAGTTTTTTGAAATACGAAGATGCATTAGTCATTCAACAGAATATTATTAGAAACATATATAACTTCACACTTGAATACTAATAACTATGAAAAAGTTTAAAAATAAAAATTATTCGCAAATTGAAAAATTTCAGAAAATCGTTTTTATATAATTATTTGAAATAGAACGGTTATAATTATTGATAAACTTTAAACTGACGATAAAACGAATTTCAAAAATATTTATTACGTTCATTTTATTATCAATTTTAGCTGATCTGTCAGAATTATTATTTATGGCTGATTTTCTGTGCAATAAAAAAATTTTTTTGATTCATTTATCTATATAAATATCAAACAAAATTATTTTTTACTTTATTTGAAAATGTGAAAGGATCGATTTGATATCTCTGCGGATATTATACGGAAACCTAAAAATTATCTGATTAACATTTATTAGTTTAATTTGGAAATTTTATTTTTAACGATAGCATATTTTACAAAAATCTGATAAATTATTTTTTTGCAGAAAAGTTCCATTAACTTTGTTAAAAAAAATTATAGTAAAAAAAATATTAATATCGATATTTGAAATTATCGACATTACCGACATCCTAATATGAATAATTTTGTAAACAAAGACAATGGAATTTTTCTGAAAAAGTACTCTATCAGCTTCTTGTAAAAAATAAAGTTTTTAGAAAACAATTTTTCTCAAGTGATCTAACTAATGATTACGGCATAATTTATCGGGTTTCGTTTAATATTCTGTATAGATTTCTTCATCAGGTCCTAAAATGCACATACACAACATCTAAATATAAAAAATAAATATAAGAAAAAAAACATTAATTACACATAAACCTGTGATGAACCTTGCACAAAAGAGTATGTAAAGAATGTATACTATAGTCCCTAAAAATATAAAAAATTCTGAAATTTTTTAAAAATCCGTTATTATCAACTTATTAGGGTCGTTTTTCTGTAAACACTTATTATTTTGGACTTTAAAAAAATAATCTTAATGTTATTAAAATATTAGTTCTGATATTTTATATTATAACGTTTTATAGTATTGGAAGAATAAATTTTTACAATACGAATAAAACAATAGTAATACCCAGTCTGAAACATTTAATTTGGTAATGAATAAATTTTGTAAATTTTTATTTTGCAAACTCTCTTTAATATTTCAAGAATCCTGATTATCCAGCATATAAAAAATAGAGAAATCAACTTTTCAAAAACGTCAACACTGTAAAAAAATGTTCTTCTAGAAATCACATATTTCGCCTCACCCATAAACCACCACCGCGATACGCAAATTCCACAACAAACCTCCAGCTCAATCAAAGCCCAGCTCTCTCGCAATCCCGCCTCTACCCATCTCCGAAACAAAAACCTCCTCACTCCCAGCCCACGCTCTACCTCGCTCCAACCCAAGCCTCCCCTTAAAAAAAAAAAAAAAGAAACCTGCACCTCACCGCAACTCGCAGGCCACCGCATCATCATCCCCGAGCGGAAATCTCGATCCCGATCGCGTTCTCCTTTACTCTCTCCCTCTATGTATGCGTGAGCTGTGAGTCTATACATGCGGGGGCTAGCCGCTTGCCAGTGTGGGAGAGGCAAAAAGCGGCGCGCGAGGGCGCCCACGTCGTCGTGAAAGAGAGAGAGAGAGAGACAGCGCTGCTCGCTGGTTTCATTCATGAGCTCGAGCGAGCGTAGCGGCTTGGCAGCGGCGGCGGCGGCGGCGGCGGCGTGGGGGACCGACTGGTATACGCGCCGAGAGCGAGAGAAGCCACGGCCAGTGTGCTGCGAGCGAGAGAGCGAGAGCCTTTGCGCTGCGAGTACACACACACACACATATTTACACACACATACACGTACGCATACGTAGGCCCGTGCCGTAATATACATACGATATTCTGTAATAGTTTTGTCAACGATTGTGCAGTGCTCTACTAGGTGCATGGCTAGTCTCGCTCGGTAAGAGCGCATACACAGACGAACGTTCGTTTTTTTTCTACTCGTCGTTCTCGCTTGTCTCCGACACTCGAATTTAGCAAAGTGGCTGTGTAGCGAAGAGGAAGAAGAGAGGAAGAAGTGTCTCGCGCGCGCCCCGCTGCAGTAGATGTGCAGAGGCAACGGAGCAGCGCCGCGCCGAGAGCTCGACAGCTCGCCGAGGAGTTGATGCGTGTGTGTTTACGCGCCGAGTGCACCGCGCGCCGCGCGCCCCCGCGACACTCTGCGCACAGTGCCTCTAGGAATACTTTTTTCTCCAACGATATATACTCGCTGATATGAGAACTATTCTGCATAACGATACCTAACACTCACGCCTGTGCCTTCATCTGCAGCCAGTTTTTTTGAAACGTTTCTAGTTGTTGTTGTTGTTGTTGTTTGTTAGCCGGAGAAAGACGGACTGTAGGTTATAGAGGAGGATCGGTACGCATAGAGAGACAGATCTCGATATTCTCCCGTGACGGAGCAGGAGAGCGCTGAATCAGCCGGGGGGACTAGAGAGCGGGCCGCCTCGTCGTCAAGGAGCAGAGACAGAGAGAGAGCGAGGAGAGCGGGCCACTCGCAGAGCGAGGAGAATCGCCGGAGAGCAGCGTTCAGGTATATAACGTCTATCCCAACATTTTTTCTCATACTCAACCAGCGCGAGCGGACCTATTCCTATATACATACTGCCTCTCTGCGTGCGCCTATACATATCCCTCTCCAGCTCTTGAGAGAGCGCTCTTTCTTTTCTCTTTATCGCGACACGCACATAACCTTGAAAGGCGCGCGCTCTCGGCAAGAGGGAGAGAGCGGTTCTCTCTCTCTCTCTCTCTCTCGATATCGCGATCGACACGCGTCTCTCTTTTTCCGATATCTCGCCGATATCGCGCGCATACACGAATGCCTGCGTGTGTATATGCAGCAGCGAACAGGAGCGGCATTGTTGCGTGGGCGGCGACGTTTTTTTATTTCGACGCTCGCCGATTTTTCGCGCGACGCGCAGATGATTTTTCGGAGCTATTAATAGCCGGGAAAACCGAGTGCGTCGCGATTTTTTTGCGTAGAAAAGTTGCGCGCTCGCGCAAGCTCAATGGGCCGCTGTGCCGTACGAAAATAGCCGCGAATGTTAATTCATCTCTGGCGAGGGAGAGGGCACAATGCGCGCGCGCGGAGCTGCATGAATGGACCGCGCGCGCGAGCGGCTCACAAATAAATCTTTGTTCTGCCATTACGAAAATCTATGTGCGCGCTCACACATAAGTACGACACATCTAGCTTCGGGACTGCGTGTATATATATATAAGCACTCGCGCGTGGTGCATATAAAAATTTCGAGATAGCGCAGCCTTCTCGTCTCCTGCTCTATTTTATCTCCCGCGCCCGTACGATAACGACGGCCTGTTTACGGAGAGCGCAGAGGGAGAAACAATTTATCCATGCCAATGGCACAATCGATCCGAGAAACGCAGCCGTTTGCATCCATGTATCTATACAAGCAGACTTGGCAGCGCGCGCAATTAGAATAGAGAGAGGAAAAGAGCCGATAAGAAAGAGCGAGAAAATTAGTAGAACGCGTGTACGCGCCGCGGCCATTGAGGCTGCTGCGTCCGAGAGGAAGTAGAAGAGCGAGATACGGAGAGCCGGGAGATGAATGAGTTGAATGAATCGCGCCGCGAATATATATACATGCGCATGCACACAGCGCGCGCGCACGCCGCAGCCATGTGACCATCTCGAAAATAGAGTTTCGCGCATAGCAGCCGCGGATTTTTCTTCTCGCCTTTCCACACACGCATATAAACGCACACACCGTCCATTACAGCTTGCGCTCGCGGGCGAGTTGAGAAAGTCTTGCGCCAGGCTATACTCGCCCACGCCGCGCAGCCTATATTTGTTTTGGTTTTCATCGGCGCGCGTATATATACGCGTCTACATAGGCAAGCGCTGCGTGATGTAGGTCCGGAAGGAAGTGGGAGAGGGCCGCGAGTTCGGGAGGGACCCCGAGCTCTTCCTCTGCTGTGCATGTAAGGGGGGAGTGAGCTTGATGCGATGGGGGGATTATGCGTGTGTGAGTAAGATGGCTTAGGTGAACGGGTACTTTGGGACGCGGTGAAAACGTGTTTTTGGATAGTTTCTTGGGTTATTAACATTCCTTTGGCTTTTAATTCGGCTGCCGGAGGCTTTTGGAGCCGC
Source organism: Eupelmus urozonus (assembly GCA_900480035.1). Classification (NCBI taxonomy): domain Eukaryota; kingdom Metazoa; phylum Arthropoda; class Insecta; order Hymenoptera; family Eupelmidae; genus Eupelmus; species Eupelmus urozonus. Next base: position 128,007 of record UELX01000073.1, on the reverse strand, counting down.
TGCGCTTGTCGAAATAGAGGTAATGAGGGAAAAAGGCGAGGAGCTGACGCGTGTTTGTCGTAGTACGGTTTTTCGCTTTTGTTTGATTATGTTTTGAAATGTTGATGGAACCTCACGTAGTGCTCGGTATCGGTTCGCATTGTTAGAATTTTTTATATTATAATTCAGATGATTGTTTGGATAAGATCGTTTTCGTATACCGGGTTTTTTTAATATGTAGTTTTTACGCTTCGAATATATCGAGACTCTGTATACGTTGTACAAACATGTACGGCACGTGTAATAAATATATAGCTGTTATTCATTATTATTATCTTTGCTGCTCATTGTATGCATAATTTCGAAAAGTCTCAACAATTGTATTAATAAATAGCTTTACGTGTAATTCAAATCGGACTTTCCGTCAAAAATTCCTTATTAAAATTCGACAAATTGCTCACATACTAGTGTTTATCTGATGCTGATTAATGAGGTGCAAAAATGCAGTACAGGTTTAAGAAGTTATGCAGACGGATAAAGTTATGATATGTAGCTAATCTTGCAAAACATGTCAATCTTCATCTAAAACAGTTGATAATATAATCATTGTTATCTTTGATAATTATCACAATTAATTACTACTTTTATCTTTAACTGTACAGCTATTTTTGGCAGAATGTGATCATCAGGGGAATTTTGAGCTGCTTCAAGCGTACTTTTGATTGGTATCAAAATAAAGAAATTGATTAAATAAAAAATTAAATAGAACCTAATCAACTCCTAATTATTTAAATTTCTACTCGAGCAAATGCAAAAATGCAGTAAAATTATTCAACGCATGTTAAATATATCAGCCTCCGTCTTATCATGGCATGATTCAAATGATCGATGACATCACTATTACATTTTCGTTTGTTATTCGAGCAGCCAAAGATCAAAGACACGTTAGATATTACATTATCGACAAACAAATTTGACGACCTTTGGTAACCTGTCCGTATGCACACACAATTCGCTACTGTGTCTTTCTTACTACAATATTTTTCTTTGATATAGTTTGTTTTCGTACGCGCGCTTTATGAGTATGTAAAGTATGTATTGTTAACAATTTAATGTTTGGTCCCTATTTTCCCACATCTGTCCACGTGCAGATCGCGCGCCAGCTCGATAACGCAAACACGCGATTTTCGAGTTGATAAGGAAAAATTGAAGCAAAGCTTTTTTACTTAATTACTGAGCGTTATCGGCGCCTTTGCTAAGCTGTTTTTTATCGTCTAACAACGTTACGTAAATCAAGACAATCGCTCTTTTTTTGCGATTAATACCCAGTGCGTACACGTTCACAATTGAATTGGCATCAAAAGAATTAAAGGTACCGATAATTTTCGACCCAAACAGAAATTCCGCATATTTATTTTAATTTATCTTCGTGCCAGTTCTTTATCAATGATTTTGCACAACCATTTAAATTTAAGGAAACAAAAACATTTCCCTCCATCTAAATCAATATACAATCCACAATGCCACGAACCGATTTTTTCTACACTTACAGTCTGTCCATCTCCTTCGAGATCGAAGTCTACCTACAGATCGTGGGATAATATTCAAAAACTCCTCGATCTCACAGAATGGAACAACAACAGACTCTATAGAACCCGCTCGTGCATTCATTTCCATACCGGCGCATCTCGGCAAAACTTTGCAATCATTAGTCGACAAAAAGGCAATGATTCAGCGCTGATTCACGTCGCGCGGAGCTGTTAATTAACCGGAGTCGCGCGAACCTTTTACATAAGCCGAATGTACCGTAGGCATATACAAAACCTCGCGCATAGAAGATGAGGCGGCCAGCCGCGAAGAAATTTCGTTTTTACAGCGCGAACCGAGCGCTCGTCGGCCGCTAGTTCCCCTCTCCCGGTCCGGTGCACCGGCCGATCGCGTTTTTCCCCTCACGGTTGTTCCCCGATGAACTCGCGCGCGCGGAGATCGCTTGGGCAATACTCGATGGGTAGAGGAACGAGTTTAAACGGCTATAAGTACGATGTGGCGTGTTCGTGTCTTTCTCTCGCTTCTTTTCTGCCTTTGAGCTTTCCTGATGCGTTGGGTGTTATGGTCTCGGAGTTTTTGAAAGAACGATTGCGTAATGTTTCGTATAGGATTCGTTGCGTGCAACAAGTCGCGTCGGATCGATAGAGAGTCCTACAGGTTGCTCCGAAAAATTTTCCCGTCAAAATATCGGCAGGATCTGTCCGTCAAAAATTAAAAATCCCAGGAATAAGGTGCAGGCGATGATTAAAGATGTGCCGGCTCTCGAGGGGACAACAAAAGTCGAGCGCAGTGGTAATCTTCCGGGCTCAATTTCCGCCGTGCTGGCAATACAGCATCTCTCCTCCGTGGGACGTCCCGACGAGGCGATCCGCCGGTGCCGTTGCTGGCTTTCGCGGAATTCTCTCATACACAGAGAGAGAGAGAGAGAGAGAAAGAGAGCGAGTATAACGTCGTGTCTCTTTCTATTCCTATAGACTCTCCCGCGTGACGCTCTCATCTCTCTCTCTCTCTCTCTCAAAGCTCTTGGTGCGCGCATGGCAACGTCGCGGCGCTGTGCTCCGGATTGAGTTGGCGGCGGCGCTCTCGAGAGTTGACGAGCGAGAGGGACCAGAGGGGCGATCGCTCGCGCGCGGCCTAAAGAAGGAGAAAAAGGGAGAGGGACGCCGGGAGAGCGAGCTTTAGCTAGAAAAGAGCGCGCGGTCAGGCTCTCTCTCTCTCCCTCGCTCGCTCGTTCTCTCAATGGAGCTGGACCGGCTGTATTGTGAGAGAGAGAGAGAGTGGAGAGGAGCGGCAAAAAGCGAGGAGGGGAACGAAACGATGGATGCAGCACGCGGGCGTGGAGCTCAACGCTGACTTTCTTCCAGCCCGAAATCTGTGGATATGCGTATGCGTGCATCTCTATACGTGTGTAAATCGTCTCTCGGAGATGTGTTTCCGTCTCGCGTGTGACTTTCGAACAGGAGGCCTTTGCGACTTTTAACTTTTCTGTGTAGCCGAACAAGGCTGATAAATACACGGAATATTTTTATTCAAATTTGCACGCCGAGTTGTATAATAACGAGATTCTCAAAGTTGTATTATGATGAACGGTCGATGATCCAGTGTGCCGCTTCCCTGGCTTCTCCGTAATTCACGTCTCGCTTAACCATTGTACACTATACCTTGACGCTTTTTCTTTCAGTCCTTTATCCTCGATTGCCGGTGGTATAGCAGGTCGATTTCACGTACTTCTCCTTCGGGCTTTTATATAAATACACCTTGCTGCTTCGTCTGCTGCACTTGTCGCGGATAGTTTTTTTATCCTATCGAGCCCGAATACCGAATGAAGCAGGCTTGTTTATTTATAATTTATATATATCGGATCCGCCGTCTTTCGGATCGACGCTTTTGGAATCCCGTTTTCACATAACACGCCTTTATATATATATAGCTACCTATCTGTATAAGTTTCACCGGCAATTGGGAAATCTCGGGTGGACGACTGGTTAATAAAATTAAACGCGATGCTCCGCGGAGCGATCGATATTTATTACTCCGGCACTTGCACCGCCTGAATTATGAATGAGTTTGATTGAAACATTGGAAATTCATTATATTTATACGTATATACGCGAGCTTTTCGCCTGTATTTATGTATGATTTCGTTCATGCTCGGTTAGCGCAGCGTGAATGATTGACACTGCCCCGAGCGTTCATTCATCTCGCTCGCTGGAAATAGAATTACAATTTTTTCCGTAATACACGCTGAATAAAATATGCGCCGCAGCGGACTGGTTATGATTACGAATTCCACGGGTTTTATGGATCGGCGCCGCGCTTTTATTTTTGCCCGAGCGTTACAGGAGTCGTATCAGGAAAATGCGGATTGAAATTTAGTTAAATTCGAGTTAAGGCTGTAAATTTAGAACTCGCGAATGCCGATAGTTTGTATATTTTACTCGTCGCTTGAAAATCGGCGGTTCCGAATAGTATAATTGATTATAACTAACCGGCGGACGAGAATAGCGTGTTCTTTAATTAATATTATATTGCATTTGTAAATTTAACCAAATGATAAATTCGACGCTTAGAATCCGCTCTAAATAAACATGAAAGCCAACCCCAACCTCTAACCCTATAACCCAAGTAAAAACAAAAATTCCCGCAAAAACCTTCACGTATATTAAAATCGATAAAACTCATCCGTCCCTAACCCAATCACTTACAATCGAATCGCCCGCTCTATCCCCAGAAAAACCAATCAGCCAGGGCAGAATGACCCCTCGCGCAATCGAATAATCAAGCCGCTGCACAGGGGCCAGAGAGAACCGAACGCTCCGAAAATAGTTTCGCCTCGACGCAATCTTAACCCGCTCATCTCGGCAGCTCCTCGTCTCTTCCCATGGCCCATCGGCTGCTCCCATGCCCGTAACGTAATACAGGCGCGTAATGCGGGCCGATTCGCGCTGGACCTGAGCTCTCGAAAACCCACATCTCGGCCCTTTCTTCCTCGAGTGTCGAAGACGTAATTTGAGAGCGGGTAGAGAGCGAGAGAGAGCGTATATAGCATGCACGCCTCCTCGTTGCTAGAGCCGCGGCGGCGGTGATGAGGTAATCGATGAGCGTCGGAGGGCTCCTTTGAACAATGCAGGAGAGGGGCCATTTAAAACTATCGGGGAGAGAGGCGGCTTTGAGATATAATGGCGGAGCGTTTAGGTCTGTGTGTAGGCCTTTTTTTTAGGGCCGAGGCGAGAGGGGCCGAGTGAGGTTGTGGCTTCGGACGTTTTGTTTTCGGGGTCCTTTAATTTTCGGAGATGCGGGGAATTGTTTCGGGATGGGCTGCAGCCTGATGGGAAGGTTATGGCGGTAAGGCTGCCTGATGAGAGTTGAATCAGAGAGCGTTAGGGGAGAAATGGAGTTTCGGTCGGTTTGAATATTGGAGGATATTGTTTATTTTGGAAACGGCGTGAATGATTTAGTGGATATTTTATTCGATTGACAATCGGCTGATATCGCTTTCAGCTGTTCTATCATGCATAATTTTTTATTTCGCTCGATGCATAATTAAGCGAGCTATCGCGTTTTAATTTTTAAAATCCAAAGCTTTCGATAACCTCGCAGTATTGATTCTGTTAAATAATTTTTCGCTATTGAAATATTCTCGCTAATCTCTCTAAATGATTACCTAACTTTCATCAAAATTTCAGACCGTAACTTCAACAGAACATCAAAATACTTCCATCGATCGCGAGCAAACATTAACATCCAGCAGAGCTCAAAAAGCCAATTAATTCCTCACCGCGCCTTTAAAACCAAAATCCACGCATGCTCCCATTTCCAAACGACTTCATTCACACACCCAGCGCCACCCCAGCCAACACTAATTCCCCGCAAAAGCCGCCAGAAACAGCCTTCCTAGAATCGCGAGTGAGCCCCCTGCTTGCTCTCGGACCACCTGAAACCCACTCTTTTCTATATCCTTTACCTCGCTCTTGTTTTCCCTCTGCGCGGCCGCAGCGTTATTTGTACAAAGAGCTCGCAGGCTCTCTGCTCGAGCTTGCCCGCAGTTGTTTCCTCCGAAAACACGTACCTCTAAAAATATAATCGCATGCGCGCGCGCGGCTCTCTTGCTCTTTGTGTATCTCCCACTTGCAGTTCGTGCGCGCGAGTGTATAAGTGTATAAAACGCGAGAGGCTTTTTGGCTTGGTGCGCTGCTAATTTTGACTTTGCGCTCTTCCCTCTCCCCTGCGCAGGCCTCGCACACGCCGGGGCTCTTTATGCTTCGCGTAAAAGCGAATAAAGCGACGCGAGAGAGCCAGCCGCGGGGAGAGAGAAGGAGCTGGGAAGGTCTTCGGAACACATGTGCAGCATGACTCTCCCACACGTTTCTCGCCTGCTGCGCGACGAGGACGGATTTTCCAGTTATTCTCTTTCGAAAGCGCTATTCAAACGAGCTGAATGCCCTGAAGTCCGAAATTTCAGCTTCTCGAGGTCGATGGTTTATTTTCCTATCACATGTGTGGCTGCAGTCGAAAGTTTGTGGATCAGAGTCAGCGCTCTTTTTGCAATAATATTTTTATTACGTTTATCTCTTTTTATGTATATGATAAAATAAACTTTCGTTTTTGTAACTAAAAGAATTCTGCAATATTAATTAGCTAATTACTGAAAAATCAAGTGCACTCGAACATTACCCCAAAAGCACTGTTTACTCGGTCACTCGGTGCTCGAGAAAAAAAAACGGCTCGCATTCTCCGACTATGGAAGCACAAATTATACTTTCCAAGTACGCGCATTCTCGTTTCGTTCTGCCTCGCTCTCTTTCTTCTCAAAAATCCCCCAAAAGTTTCGGCTTTTCAAAAACTCGTAGGGGGCGTACGTAGCTTTCTCAGGGCTAGCGTCCAAGGATCCTCGCGGTCGTTAGACCTCGAAGTTCTCTCCTCGCCGGAGACCTGCCGCTCAAGGCAAAAAAAAAAACTTAAAGGAAGAAGAAGAGGCCCTACAACTACGGCTTTACTTCCTTCTTTTTTCTCTCCCTCTTTCTCCTCTCTCGTATATCCAGTCGCGCGCGTGCACTCGTTTAAAGTCGTGTCTCCTCACTTCAGGATCTTCTTGTCTCTCTCTCTCTCTCTCTCTCGTGGAGTTCAGGGCGAAGAGGGTCAAGTGCACAGAAGCTGCTGCTGAGCTACTTCGGGGGGGATGCGCGCCTGCTTCTTTTTTTTTTCGAGCGCGCCTGCAGCTCTCTTTCCGTCTATTCCTGCGCGTTCATGTACGTATAGATACGCACGTGTGTGGGTAGAGTTAGAGTCACAGGCGCTTTTCGTCACGAGTATATATGTGTGTGTGCAGACGGTGAGCCACTCGGCGTCGGCGCTGGTGGAGCCGTGGAATACACTGGCTTGACGTTCGGCTTGGCTGAGCTTATTCTTTGGGAGTTTTGGCTTTTTGGCAGCGGCGCGGGATGTTGTTGTTGACATTTTTATGCGGCGTTTTTCGCGCTGGATGGTTCTGAGACTGAGATTTAGTGTGAGGAAAATTTCGGGCTCTATAGGTCTTGTTATTGTTTTCCCGTTGTAATTTTTAATATATCTTAGAGAATGAAATTAGTATTAAAGATTATCTCCGCAGTTATCTACTTATAAAAACAAGCAAATATTTTTAATACGACAAAGTCATGTATACATATCTCCTTTTTTATCCCACGCTCCCAGAACATCATATGCCAGGCACTCGTAAATGAAAATTAAAGAGCCGCGAGCCATGCAAATCATCTGCTCTCTTCCGAAAGAGCGCATCGGGCGGAAAGAAGATCGATCGTTGCCCCAACACCAGAAGCTGAGAAAAAGCCTCTCCCACTTGTGTGTGTTATATACCTCGTGGCCCGCTCGCAGGCTCCTTTCCAGCCCTTCGGGCCTGCACACTTGCCTCGAGCGCGCGGGCGTCTCTCTGCAACAGCAGCAGCAGCACGCACCTACCATCTGTCGTTCTTCTCCTCCTCCTCTTCTCTCTCCTCGCAGTTCCGTTCGCCGTCTTCCCTCGAAAAGCTAGGCGCTCTCCGCAAGCAGTAATCCGATCCTCGTGGAGAGAGCAGAGCCCGAGCGAAGGTTCCCAAACCCTTCGCCGTTGCACCTTGAGCCGCTGCAGCCCCTGAGAGAGAGAGAAAGAGAGAGGCAGGCTGGCTTTTAAAAGAAAAAAAAATGCATCTGCGGCCGGTGGAAAAAGAGAGAGGGAGGCTGCGGACGAGCGCAGTGATTCCTAGCGCCAAGGGACCTTGGGAGAGTGGGTGCATATATACGCAACAGTGTGAGAAGAAACGCCCTGGATGGGCTTTTTTGTTTTTTCCTCGGCCTGCTGGGCTTGAGAGGGGATAATGAGACGCGTGGATTTTTTATGCCGGGGGAAATCTTTACGGGCCTGCGGCTATTTTCGGGCTGCTGGGGGGAAGAGTACCGATGCGCTTTTTCTCTCTCACACACGCACGTGAGAAAATCGCTAATTTTTTCTCGCCAACTCCGCTCCCCCGCGATTTATTTTTGGTACTTAGTAGCTCCGTGTTTTTCCTCCGTGCGCGCAGCTGTTGCGCGCGAGTTTTTGTCCAAAGTGAAGTTTTTCACGCGGATTAGGGAAAAGAGCCGTTTATTACCGTAAGAGGGTTTTCGTCGGAGCCGGTTGATGAGGGAGGGACTATTACGGCAGCTTGAATCTTTTAGTTTCTCGTCTTCGAATAATTACTTGCCGGTTAGCGGCTGGCTACAGCTGTCGGTAATTAAATAATTATTTTAAACGGCTTTGTTATATTTAGGTTTGTTTTCGCGCTCTTGGCACTCTCTCAAATAGCGATAATTAAAATAGAAGACTATTACATTATTTGACTTATGAGTGCATTAATAATAATATAATTTTTTTTCTTATCCGTGTTTCAGGTAACATGGATATGGAATCACTGTATGACTACGGAGAAGAGGAACAAGACTTTTACGAAGAAGCCCCGGGAGCCAGAAAAGGATATCCGATTGATCACAGATCTATAAAAGTAAGTCCGCAATCAACTAACAATTTCCATCTTCGTAAAAATCATCCATATACCCAAGCCCATCTCTCGCTCTTAAACGATCGAAAAAAACGCCAAGAATCTTTCGAATCACGACAATGACGAGAAAGCTTTATGCGTCAGAGTTGAAAAATCACGCGAGAAAATTCCGTTAGCCGAGCAAAGTCGAGAGACTCACGCACGCTTACAATTTTCGCGTGGAAGAGCGCAACAAGAAGCGGCTCGCACAATGGCTGCGCGCGCAAGACGAGCTCGCGTTATTGGAGCAACTGTCGTTAAAGGATAAACTGGCCGCCGCGCCGCGCAGCGCTTGACCTCACGACAAAGAATTCAATTACGTGCCCCCGCGGACTATAGTCGCGGAGGGCCCCCGTATACGTATCAAGTGCTAAATAATTGAATGATCCAGAATACGCAGGCTAATGCCATTGTGTGTCTTGGAGAGACTCCGAGGAGTCCTGATGGCTGCACGTATGCGCGCAATCTGCCGATCATTGATGCTAACGACACCGATGACAAATAACCGTAATTGCGATAGTGCTCGCTGTGTTTTCGTTGCCGAGATGCTATACGCCAGGCGAAGCGCTTACAGGCCCTCAGGTTCGCGAAGATTACGCCCGCGGTGGGTATATATAGTTGTTAGGCTGCGGCGTTTTATTCGAGCCTGAATTGCGGTAGTTGCGGGGCTACGGACTGGCTTTAGTTGGATGATTTTTAATTGGATTATTGCTTTGAAACTGCGTCTATGTTTGCTTTTGTTTTTCAAACTGGTATTTATTTGTCTATTGGGTTGGCGGTATTTTTTTAAGCTAGTTATTTTTTTTCGTTATCATTGTTATTTAGGATTGTTATTTAGGTGCGCGATAGTAGAAAAATAAATGAAGCGGTATCGTAAGGTATGAACAACTATTTTTGGAATTTAGTTATCTCTATTCAAATGTTTTTCTGAAAGGCTAATGTTGATAAACGAGACAGATCAAATATTCGTATCACAGATTTTTTAATTTCGCATTAAGTTGCTGGTGTAATTTTAGTAACTCTTTACATAAGACTTATCAATTTTTTTTTTCAAGAGTATGTGTGTAAAATCTAATAAAACGATTTAATCTCGAACAGTACACGAGGTCAGCGCGTCACTTTCGAGATTCCGCAATTGTATAATAATCGTTTTCAATTGGCATTAGTCATTTTTCGCTTGAGCGGCTTTTCATGAGCGCGACAACTATTTTTATCTTGACGTTATAATTGATTTTTCTTCTTGAAAGCAAAATGCTGATTCTATTTATAAAAAGAGTCGATAACAGCCGTCTCATAATTCAAAACCAAAGTGATTTACAGATACATGTTGTGAACAAAAAAGTCAACCGCGAGCTCGCTTACAAGACTTTCATTCATTATTCCAACTCACGAATCATGAATGAAAAAAAGTCTGCGGCGTGTCTCCTTCATAAAAAATCTATTTGCTTTACTTCTGTTGTAAAACCGATATTGCGAAATGATAAAAAAGAATATCTTGCTATATTGATAAACTGTATTAATTCAAGCCAAAAGTTTATCCTCAAAATTATGAATTCCACGTTTAAAGCGCAGATTTTTACCTTCGACTCGACAAAACTTTATTTTCTCAGACCACAAACTGAAAAACAGAGTTCCGCAGAAACGCCCCGATGTAAGCCGAAGAAACGAGCTACTGCAGAGGCGATGCAAAAATAAACCTTTATCGAACCAGCCGACGTTCCTCTCCTCCTTGCTAAAATTACAAAAGCCACCCCTCGTTCATGAGAAACGAGCGCGCGCGCGTAAGCGAGCTCTGCGTGCTCGCGTATGCACTGCGTAGATAATGAAGTTGATAAGGGGGAGATCGAGCCAGCAGAGTGCCTGGCTAATCAATCTGCAAGCAAATCTTTTTTGATAAAAAAAAATAGCGCGCGCGCGCGTACTCGACATCTGCTATTGTTTGTCGCTCGCGAGAGTAGAGTTTTTGTTTTTCTAAAATAAGTGATAGATTTTGTTTTATCGTGTTGAATGTAACGCGAGATAGTCGGGTAGTATATTTTCAATATTTCATTCTGAGCGCTGGAATGGATCGATGCTATTTGCATGTTTGAAAATTATTTCGAACCTGTGGAGTTATGCATGATCTGGATAATGCACTGAATGAGAATTTGATAATTGCATTAATGTTGAAAATGTGTGGGGTAAAGAAAAACGTGAAAATAAAAGTCCATTTTTGAAAAATTCGAGAATTAGAGATAACTTTTGTTAATTTTTCAACGATTGGGATTTTAAAAGGCGATTCATTCACTCGGCATTTATCTGCTGAATAATATAAATCTATCCATTCATTCCCATTGATCAAAGTTCTTAATGGAACGTCACATTAAGTTGTTAAAAAAAGTAAGTGCAAATAGCCATGCCTAATTCACATCTGCGAGGAATTAATTCGTCTGCTCTACTTATATAAACCTACGAGAAAAATACAGCGTAAATAAACGATATTTTCTTTTTATTTTCATTTGTTAATGAAAAGTGCTTGCACACAACATCATTTCTAATATTCATCCAGACAAAAGCTTTACGGCATCATTTAAATATACCTTTAATAAAATTAATGTAATGAAATAAAGTGAAAGAAAATCGTTATTTCGCGATACTTAAGATGCATTAGCGCACAATCCTGCCACCGTAGATAATATATGCGCCGTAGTCTATATAAACCAGACGCTAATCGAATATTTTAGCGAATGATCCTTCGCTCCTACTTTCGGGCTATTTACTTATTCAAAGCCTTCAGTCAGACTAACTCTGCTTGGCGACAGTCAGCTTATGTACGGTTTATCTTACTTTTTCGATGGTATATATAGGTGGGCTAGTGCGGGGGTCGGGGGAGAAGATGATATTCTTGATCTTTCGTCCTCCGCATTGACCTTTTTCACTGGCAAACTTTGTGGAGTCAGCTCGATCGAATGTTCTGGCGCTTCCATTTATTTGCTATCCCTTTTCGCCTCTGATTCTGCAGCGACAAAGGAGGATTCAATGCTCGTAGCTGAGCAGTGCGATAAAAGACTTTCTGAAAGTTTTATGTGCTTTTGATTTATTTATAGATGGGACATTCGGCGTTACACGAGTCGTTTGTTGCTCGGTGAATTTGGACGATGATGAATCGATTGCTAGTCTCTTGCAGCGGAATAATATAGATAGTGACTTATAAAAGTTGGATTGTAGGTCGTGTTTGAAAAGATATATTTTTTAGATTCGGTATGAGAAGTTATTTAATACACTTTTGTTATTCCTAACGTTCTGCTTTTTATTAGATTTTATCTATGAATTGTTAATAATGTATATATTAAATCAAGTGGAAATCGCTTAAATGAAATTACATATTCCATGCAAATTAAGGAGGCTTTATAACTTTTTTATTAGTTTAATAAAACTTTATATCGTTATCTTGAATAGATATTATTTCTTGTAAAAATTGAAATTCTTAGAAATACTATCATTTACAACAGCTGTGTGATTGATCCATTAGCTTTGCGATTCGACAACAAATAACAAATTCGAAACAAAACATGATTTTCTTAAATTAACAGAGTCAAAAGTCACGCTTGTTAACAAACTAATATCTGCTCTTAAAATTTCATCACACTTTTCAATAACTCATATTTCTATTTCCTTTAATAAACGGATACGTGTTCTTTTGTTATAATCAATAGAATTTCGTCCAAGACAAACTTTTTCAAAGATAATATTAAGTAACTCCATAGTTTAATTAATAAGATAAAAGTGACGTAGGAAGTTATATACTATTGCGTCATATAGTATAGAGTTTGTGATTCAACGAATAAAATCTCTTGGTTTCTGTTTCTTACTTTTAAAAAGTGTAAAAAGTAATGAGTGTACACTATTGAATGTAAATCAGTAACCAATAATATCGAATTTAAAATATTAGTAGAGATTTTCATCATTATTCCCTAAATTATAAAAATTGCTCATGTTTGCAGCATGTTAAATAAATTTATTTATAAATAGCATCTGAATATCTTTCAATATTTGCATTTTTGCATTACTTTCCAAAAAAGTAGCAATTTGTACAATCTCCTGATGCGTTCATTTCATGCGACTTTCTCTGACACATGTAATGACAAAGCATTGCAATTTAGCGAGATAAGAGCTGGGTACATGGGATAGAATCGGCTCTATCGGATCGCATCGTAATCACGCTAGCGCGAAAACGTGGATTACTGCACGTTGTCTCTTCCCCTTAATAAATTGCCCTTTTTTTTACGCGACATTCTTTGAATTATTGAGAGAGACAGCGCAGAAATATATGAAAATATTCGCGATGTCTCGACATGATTCGCATGTGCATTTCATGCTTTATTCACGACTGCGAAATGTTGTGCTTTTAGTTCGACTGAGGTTGCCGATTGCAAACTGCAAAACAATTCGTTCATGAGCTTTTGATGGGATCTTTAATGATAATTCTCAAAATTATTTGCACGTCAGTCTCTTAACATAAACTAATCAAACATTTTTAAAATGCAAAACATTTCTTTCTTAAGTTTTTAAGAATTAAAAGAACCTTAAGAATGGAAAATAATAGGTGTATAGTAAATAAAATGATGATCTCAAAATTAACGAATCACTATAGTGAACGAACAGATAATTTAATTCATTAAAAGATATTTTAAAATTTGTTAGAATAAATTAGGTACTCTCTAAACTGTAGTCTTATTTAGAAAAAAAAAAAAAAAAAAAATCCGTAGTTACCATCATATATTTTTTTTACTGCGACACTTTTTACACTAATCATTCAAATTAAGCCAAATTTTGTATCTCTGTAACAATGAGTGAAAACCTCACTATTAAACATGGAGTAAATTCTGTTCAGCACGTGCGTTTTCTGATCTTTTTTCTCTTTTAGCTTCCTTCTTTATCTGATCTAATTACGCCTCGTGTGTCCCGCGTCCTCTCGGCGCTCTTCGGTTTCAGGGGGAATGGGGGAAAAGACAAGAGTATAGTTTTCTCGGCGTTCTGCGACGTTTGCTAAAAAGTGGGAAAGATTTCATTGTTGTATCTTGAGAAGAATCGGTGAAGTAAAGCGGTTATAAATATGAAAATACGGTGGATAATAAAGTTAAAATATAAAAGAGTTTATTGTAGGGCTTAGGAATATCTATGAGGTAAAAGGAAGTTCGTAATTTAATTAACAGTTTTATATAAATGTTATCGTGGATAGGTACTATTTTATAAGATTTTTATGCGGTTGTGATAGATGTTTGTAATTATAGAATTTCGATGGACAGTTCCAAGAAGATGAATTATTGAAATGAATAAAGCTTATTCGTTCATGTGGCTTGACAAAAATAAAAACTTTATTATTAACAAATAATAATTTTCCATAAATATACTTTTGTATGCATACATTCATAATATTATGAATATTTTAGATAAGATCAAAACATTTATATCTATTAACGTTTTCAAAATATTTGTATTAGGATTAAAAACGTTAGTGCTTAAAATATAAATTATTTTTATTAGAGGGATAAACTTTATTTAATTATATTCATATACAAATTTTTGAAAACTAAATTAAAAACATATATAATTCTAATAAAGCTAAATAAAGAAGCTATTCACTCTCACGTCTAGATTAAAATTTCATCTTTAAATTTTTATTTCATATAATTACTTTAAATTGATGATTATGCAATAGTATAGCATTCAAAAGATTATGTAAATAGCATAACAATCAATTATTTCACTCATTTTATTTCACTAAGCAGTAGGACTTAAGGCACTTAATCGTAGTAAGTTTCTAAGCTTTTTCCATTTTCATATCTCTCGGCTACAATACCGATTTATTTCACTAACCCACCACTTACAATCCAACATACAAGAACCACACCAACCAAACTAACGCGCAATATTCATTTAAACAGCACCTGTACAATTATACTCTGCGCGTGACATAACGCCCGATCGCAGAATACAAAATAACGCGCACGCAGCCTTACGCAGCTCCCATATTCAAAACACTCAACCGTCTGCACGAGCGCTCAACTTTTCGCGCTCTCCGCACACGCGTGATCTACCGCGCACGTGAATGAGCCTACACACACGCTCCCCTATCCGCAGCCTTTCTCTCTCAATTTCCCTCTGCTGTGTGTGTATATACCTGCGCTCAGTACTGGCGCTCGCGTTGGACACACGCGCGAGGAATCGGCAAGCCTCGCGGCGCGAGCCGAATAGATTTGCATGTCTGAAAGGAGCATTTCCGCGAACGTCGCGATGCTCCCGGCAGGTATATATACATGTACGCGACCGAGCGGAGCATCGGAGATGGACGTATACGCGTGTATATATGCATCGAGAAGAGGGAGGCCAACTGACGTATATACATACGCTTAGCGGGTCTATTTTGGCCCCGCGTAAATTTATCTGACCCAGGCGCGCGCGCGCAAGTCGACACTGCATTCTCCGCGCTTGCCCCCGCACTTTATCGCCTCGTTTTGCATATTTATCGCTCTCTGTCTCTCTCTCTCTCTCTCTCGCGATGTCTATATGGGCGGCGCGCTTTTTTCTCCTTTCGGCGGAGGCTGCAGGCCGCGAGCCTTGCCTTTTTCGCGGCGGCCGCCTGCATTTTGCATTGTCGGCCGCTACGATCGATCGATATACTTACACCTTCGAGGCTTGCGCAAAGCTATGCAGCCGCGAGAACGTGTGTGCAGGTTGTGCTGCTCCTGTTTTATGCACGAGGGAGGGAGAGCGATTTTTCTTAATTTAGCCGTTTTCGTCGATCGCGAGCTGCTGGCGCCCGCGAGGTACTCGTGACGCGGTGGTCAGCTTTTGACGAAGCTTGTAATTTTTCGTGGATGGGAGATGTGTATATAGGTGGAGTTTGACGTCTTGGATATGATGCGGCTAATTTGGGTTGCCGAGTGAGATGTTGGGAAGAGGGCTGATTATGACGGTGAGCATCGAGAGAGTTCGTCGTCCGGGATTTTCATTCATTCTTAGCTCTTGCATTATCGTAATTTGAAGTTGCGAAATTATTTATCGCGTTGGAAATGTATATATAGTACGAGATTTAATTTGCGTGGTTATTGAATTCGGAATGACTAGTAATTTTACGTAATTGGAGACAGTAATAAAAAATTCAAAATACGATGCTTATGAAAAGAACATTTTTTTACTCATTCTTGTAGTCGAAATTTCGAAGCTGCCCACGAAAGTAATTTGTAACCAAACGGTTCGATGGCTTCCTCAGTAAAAGCGCACTTACTCCTCGTTCCAACCATCATCGTGACTGCTTTCTTTCCACCCAACACGACTCAAACACGCGTTTTGACAACGACCGGAAAGAGTCCAAACGTCCGCTAGCGCAGCGCGCCTGTTAATTATCCAAATCCGAAAAAAAGCCGAGCTCCCCCGCAATGCTTCATCGATTCTTGGTCATTGTCATGCCCAGCGTCGGCTCAATTTTAGACTTATATCCGACTCGAAAATATATTACGTGCCTCGGGAAAACAAACCGAAAGGAAGAAAGAGGGGCCCGCGCGCGGGCGCTCGTTCATTCGGCATTCCGCTCGCGCGCTTCCTATTGGCTGTAGGAGCGGCGCGCGGACCTCGGAGAGAGATTTGTGAATAGAATGGAGGTGCGTGGAAAGCAAGGCAATGCGACAGCTCGTCTCGTTTTTCGTGCACTTTCGTGTCGAGTGAGCGCGAAAAAAGTGTCGGGCGCTACTCGACGAGTGCTAATTTGCATGTTTACACGGGAGGAGCTGCTCGTGAGACGCGGGACGATCGGAGCATGCGAATTAGGTGAATGATATTATGGGGGGAAACGAAAGTGTTTGAAGTTTTTGTAGATAGAGAAAGGATGTTTTGGTGGATGGCTTTCGACTTTTAGGATGGCTGTATAATGTCGATATTAGGAATTGTTTCGAATGTATTACTATAGCAAGTGTCAGAATTTATGGTATTTATAGTATTTATTTATTAACGGTAAAAAATTGGAAAACGTAAACTGTTAATTAACATTCTTGCGAATTAATGAGTTAAAATTTTTGTACGATTATTTCGTGTCGATTTTAGAGTTTTATTATTGTTTACAGCGAGAACACTAATCGTTCCTTGACTATGCATCCTTTCTTTCGATCTCGTTCGAAGAGAGAAACTATCTCACTCGAGGCGTGTCCTTCGAGTCCGTTCTGGCCTTCTGGCTCTTTTGCACTTGGCACTTGAAGCCGAGCTCCGCTTTATAACTTCGAGAATTGAGTAATGCCAAAACGGCCGAAACTGGGAAAGTTTTGAAATGTATTTCTCATCTTTGCAGCACGCGTTACATAAGATCCTTTTACATAAATGTGCACGCGCGTTTTCAACTAGTCAGAAAAACCGCGGGAATCACAAAAGGCCCAGTATTTTATTCGTTACTCGATGATATACTCCAAATTTGGCGGAAAAAGTAAGCGTAACCTAAATATACAAACTACGCAAAATCTCGAAAAAGGCATAAGTGACATTCCACAAGACCTGTGTATTTATAAACCAGCCAGCAATTCGTCAACCCGCAAGGCTCATCTTTCAGAGCTCAAAATAATCCAATCCTTATCAGTCCCCTCGGCAAAAACAATCGGCAATCGACTCCCATCAGGCCCGCAGAGCCGCGCTGTCTCTCCTATATAACCGCTCCACTTCTATATAGCCGCACACACAAACCCGCTGTGCATCGCGCTCTCTCTTTCTCTCTGCGAGCCGTCTCGCGATCGTTGCGTCATTCGCCGGCGTAGCGTTTCATTCAAGCTTGCGCGCTCGGCTCGCTCCGCGAAGGTCAAGTGGTCAGCCTCCCCCCGCCGCAGCCGAGTCTCTTTCTCCGTCGCAGTCCGTTGCACCGCGCGCAGCAATATAGCTCTCTTCCTCTGCTACGTCTCTCTCTCTCTTTCTCTCTCTGCCCGGCCCCTTCGCCCTACTCGCGACGAGCGCCCCACCCGGCCGCCCCGGCCATTCAGCGCCAAGCCGGCAGGTTCAGCCGTTCATTCATGATTCTCGCCCGATTCATGCGCCTTTTCTCTTTCTCTCTCTCTCTCGCTTGCTTCGCTGCTGCCGCGTTGTCTGCGCGCGCGTTTCTCTATATGTGCAGTAGCGCGGACGGGATCTGTTTCTTTTTTGGTGCGGGGATTTTTTTTGCGAGGTGCTGAGGGACGATATAGTGGAGGTATATGTGGGGAAGAAGTTGCAGGTTGAAGGAGTCGAGGATTGTTGAGTATGAATTTTATGCGATGTGGAATGTGTGTCAAGCGGTGCGAATTTTATTATCCGGCATATATTTTAGTCCTGGGATATGTGTCTGCTCGTATACTGCGCGTAAAGTGATCCTTCTTTTTGGGTCGGTTTTTGAATAAAAACGACGCGATATTCTTGAGAATAGTGTACCTATTTGTTGAGATCGTGCGCTGTAGCCCGCTTTAAAAGTATCAGCACTTTATCAACAGCGATTCTCCGAAACTAACGGTTAATAGTTCAAAGTCGAGGATTCGAAAACGACCGAAAAGCCGAAATTCGTTCTCCAAAAAGGCTATTTTTACGTACAAGCTTACGGTACACCCGAAAGCCCAGAGAGCCCGGGCAGCGTCCAAAGTCAAACACTTTCGTCAAAATATTTATGAGCCTTACTGTACATACATACTCTGAGAGAGCACTCGGCGGAGAGTCTCGGGGGGCCGCTGAAGCCTTATATCTTTCCGCGCGTGTCTCCTCCTTTTCTCACTCTCTATACTCCACTTTTCAGGCTCTTCGCTTCTCTTTGTCTCGCCGAGCCTCTGCCTCTGTGTCTGTGTGTGTGTGTGTGTGTGTGTGTGTGTGTCTACGTCCACACACGCATCCTCCCTCCTTTCTCTCTCTCTCTCGTTTCTCTTGTTTCGTCTCTCTTCCAGTTTCTTCTCCAGCGAGCCGCTGGCTTTTTTTCCGCCGCCGCCGCTGACTCTTTTTCTTCTTCTCCTTTTCGCCGGACTTTTTTTCTCGCCGAGAGAGAGCCGGCCTTTCTTGCGCCGCGCGGCGGTTGCAAGGATGCACGAGGCCGTGTATAGTTTATACATATAGATATATGTGTACACATCCCGTGCGGCCGATTTCCTTGCCCGATTCTTTGTGCGGACACCATATACACAGCTCTCTGTCTCCCTTTCTTTCGCTCTTGGGGTTTAACGCGCATAGGGTAAGGACCTCGATGCGGTATTTGCGCGCCGCTGTGATTTCCTTTTACTCGTTTCCGTGAAAGGGATAATTATGTTTTCGCGAGGTGTATACCGGCAATTTGTTTGCTTCGCGGAAGCTTGTTTATTTTTCCATTCAGATGGTTTTTACTTTGGAAATTCTGATTATACTTTGTAAATGCAGATTTTTATGGAGCTTTACTTTCGTTCTATTGTTTGGCTGTGTTGTCTGCACATAGAATTATTATGCCCATGAGATCCATGATTTATTTTTAGCGTAAGCTGGTAAATTTGCGCAGGAAACAGGATGACAAAAAACATTTGCGATAACTCTTTGCGATAACAATTTATTCATTTCCGGAAACGCAATTACTCAGATTCAGATTTGTGGATAAAATTATTAAAGGAAATCACAAGAAATTAACGGACATTAGGCAAACAGACAGCGACTGCTCCAAAACTATTTTCCACCATGGTGCACATGTGAATGTCGAGTAATTTCATTGAAATTCGAACATCGATTTCCTTTCCTAGTACTAACTCAACAACAATAGATCGAAGCTAAAAAAAACACTACTTTTCAATTTATTTGATTGACAGGATTCTCCCAATTAACACCCGTAAAATGATTTTCACCGTCTTTCCTGAAAATAGACACAATTACTCCCCTAAAAAAAAGTAATTGGCAATACCGACGTTGTCCAGCTTATCAAAAAATTTCGCTTCATCTAATTCACAGTTCTTACCCAGACATAATTGAAAGGATTTTGCGACTCCTCCGTTACTAGGATATACGAGCGCTCGTCCTAACGAGAATCGTAACATCAGCGCGACGTTCCCCTTCATTCATTCGAGTAGCGAAAGAGAGTCCATTGATTCACGCCTCCTCGCGTTTAGCGAAACAATGAATCCAAGTCAATAAAACTGTCCTCCTCCTGCGCATAAATCCTAATACTAGAGAACCGTTGCCACCGCACGCGAATCGCCTATAACCAAATTGCAAATTGAACTTTATCAGCGTCCGAAGGAGCGAGCTTTTAATTTACGAATCCTCTTTTTACCAGCGCGAATCGTTCGAATTCATGATGTAACCACCCTAACTAATAAGCAATCAACTGATAGTAGTGACACAGCCAAAAGTTTATCTATATAGTTTGATTAACGTTCAGAAACGATGATCGATGCGATCCGGCCGCGGTCGATCAAACGAAAAAGCAACGATTACCTTGCCAATTTTTATCTTCCCCTATTTCTCCCAAAAAACCAATAGACCAATCGACTAACAGCTTTATTTCTTTGTTGTATTTTCAGCGCGATGCGCGCGGCATGGGAGGCTTTTTGGGCGGCGGCGCCGTCGGCGGCATAGGCGGCATGACCGGAAGCGGCGCCATCATGATGATGGCCAAGTACATGAAGCAGGAGCTGACCTCGGACGCCGAGGAGGAGGGCCTCGTGCCCAACATACCCGGCAGATTCGCCGGGGCCTTCGCCATGCGCAAGGTGCCCTCGCTCTCGGATCTCTCCGATCCGGAGAGCTCACTTGGTAAGTTTTTTTCAACTATTATTTTCTTTGTATTGTTATTAAAATTTATCATGAAAGTTTGTTCGCGTTGTTCGTGGTCAAATAACGGGGCTGAAGTGATGATTTTTCAATAAGAAAAAATAGATGCTGGTTAGATCAGCAAAAATGGTCACTTTACTCCTGTTTAGGTCAAAAACTTCAAAAATCATGCCTTTGTTACAAAAAAAAAATATTTTTATATTTCGTAGTTTTATCATATTTAATGAAATTAAATTAACTTTATATTTTAAGAATATAGAGTAATATTGATTACTTATTAGACGTCAGAACGAATTTTCTTAATATTATACAAATAAACATTGATAAAGCTTTCATTCATTGAAAGAGCATCGAAAGGTAAGTAAGCCTATACACATTATTGACCGAATATCAGAAAACGAATCGCAAGACCAGCACGTACACATACCTACCCAAATTAACGGACCTCCTCAATTGATTCGTAAATAACCAATCCCCCATACAAAATGAGAAAAAAAGCAAGCCACAAACTAGCATATCGAATCGCTTACATCGTCCCTAATAATCCCCAAGACTGTCCCCCCACTTTTCCGTTCGAAGGAAATTCAAGGCCCTCGTCGCCGTTAATAATTTTCATGATGCGGGAGCAGAGAGATGAATGCGGCGCGCATCCGAGGCTCTTAGATTAGGATTGATGACGATGATTGCCGGCGCGGAAGTTCGTTAAACGCACATGTATCTACGGCGAAGCGTCTCGCGGTCTGCATTTTGACGAGTCCAAGACAAGTAGACGAGGGGCCTCTATGTATATACAGTCCCCTCGCTGCATTAATCGCCGTATGTACACTCTTGCTTATGTGTAAACGAAGCGTCGCGAACGGAACAACGTAGCTTTCCATTTCCTGTTAGGCGGTATGACTGTAGAGTTGTTGAAAATAGAGGTGCTGTGGATAATCGGATGAGATCGTTTAATTGATCGTTTGGGATGACGGTGATGAGGTTTGTAGATTTTGAATGATTAGGGAATCAACTTTATTGCAGCGTAAACGATTGAAAAAATAACAGTACTGTATACGTACTATCTGCTTAAATTTAATCTGTTACAAATGTAAAAATATTTTTCATATGTCTATGTTAATGAATCCATTGTCAGTGCCTAATAGAAAATTACAACCATCAAAGTACATCTCGTAAATCTTCAACACAAACACATCCCCTACATCAATCTTAAAACAACCTAAAAAAGCAAAAAATAATAGATACAATCACGAGATAGCCTCGTCGAAAACAAAGACCACTCCCGCTGCCGTCCGAACAAAGCCCCGGGACATAATCATTGCACGCCATTTCCTAATTACCGAATTACCGTCTCGCGCCTAATTACCGCCTCCTCAAGCCCGTCCACAATCCCTCGGGTAACGAGAGCCGCGCGAAAAAGAAAAAAAAAAAGACGAGCCAGTGCACGCGCGGGCGCAGCATCAGCAAAGAGCCCGGCTACATATACGCGTAGGCCACGCACCGAGGAGAGAGAGGCACACATTACACGTACGTGAGCACGGCAAGTCGATCTTGTTACTCGCGGTTAGACGAGCGCGATGAAAATGTAGCGAGAATTCACGAATTGGATAATCAGCAGCATCCTCATTAAAGCCCCCCACTGGACGCCCCCGTCTTCCCTTCTCTCTCTCTCTCTTGCTTTGTCTCTCTTTCTCTCTCTCGCTCTTGGACTAAGCGCATTCGTCTGCCGCGCGTATAATATATACAGCCACGTGCGCACGCACTGAAATCATGCGCCGCTGCAGCAGCTCGGCCGGTTGCGGGCTTTTTTCAATTCAAGCTGGTGTGGGTGGCGAGAAAGCGTTTGGCAAGAATTTGAATTTAGTGCCGCTAATTTTGTGATTTCGGGGAAGGAGAGAGGTCAGTTCTGGCGCGCGCCGAAAGTATTATTCGATTCTAGATTCGCGATTATTCGGAATTTCGGCTCGCTGGGGGGAAGCGGAAGTTTGATAAATATCGCGCTGATTGCATTTTCTAAATCTGCGTTAATTTATCACGCGGCCGGATTCTTTCTGCTTCCCGGAATTATATTTGATGCATAATGCTGGTTTAAAATAATTATGAACTTGACTCATTAAAGACTTGTTATGTGTATGTTATACGGTGGAGAGTTTGAATTATTATGCTGTGCTAGCTTTTACTATAAGTTTCTGTTAATATTGTCGTGTTTGTTGAGGATGTATAAGTGCCTGTTGGTATTAGACAATGCATAATCTGCATATTGAGAATACATCGAAGCTTCGAAAGAGCCTCGGGCTTACAAGTTTCTTCAAGCTCGATAGAACCTTGTTTAATTTCAAAACGTTTACCTAGCCTTATATTCACTAATAACAAAGTAAATTTATCCGCACTATCATAAACTCACCGACCAGCCTCTCATTAACAAATCAAAATTACAAACTCCTTAATATTTTGCACAAAACAACCCAACCCCCGCATAATAAAAAAACCTCCTAATTTTTCCATCACTCTTTAGGTCACATCAAAGCCCCAACTGGCAAGCCGTGCGACAGCGAAAAGCGCCTCTCGCACACGCTCAATTACGGCGTCGCGCTCCGCTAATTGTCCCCGCGCGCGGGGAGGGCGAGCTTTTAATTCGTTTCGCGTAAAATTGCCCCGCTTTCGCCGGACTCCCTTGCGGCCTAGAAAATCATTTTCAAGATTACCGCTACATCTCGCCTGATTGAATTAGCGCGCGATTATTACACGCGTTTTCGCAGCGCTCTTTCGAGCCCACCAATTTCCGAGGCCCTCGAGTCATCTTCCAACGCGAGCCGAGCAGCAGCTCGTAGGCGTGCGCCTCTGCCGAGCGCAAGCACAATGGGCGCCTTTTTACAAAACAGACGAGCGTAACTCGGCACGCGCTCGCCGCGTAATTTCATAATTAACCGGCAGCATTGTTCTCGTTTCGCGTGCTTGGTTAAATGTAGGCGCGATTCTTCCAGGCTGCTTATGGACTGAGCCGGCGATTTGTACGATCGATTTGTCATAACAGGGGCTGCAAGACAAAAGCGCGTTCTGTGTATAGAGAGCAGAGGAGGCATTCGAGGCTAGCTTCGACGTGCAAACAGAATAAGCGGCGAACTAAGGATTTTCTTCCGTTGGAAGGCGAGGGATATCGGCGAGCTTTTTTATCGCTTTGGACGCGCTGTGTGGTGGGATGGACTTTAATGTGATTTTGGATGAAAATTGACTTTTGGATTGAGAGTAGTAAAAAAGTGCCTTTTAAATTTTGCTCGTAATACTTTGAAAACAACTTTCTGAAAAGCTTTTCTTCCAAGCTCGAGAAACTTGGACGGAAGCCACAAAAGTTTTCATTCCCTTACGAGTTTTGACAAACAAGTTTTTCGATGAACCCTTTTCATTGCAACCTTGGCAAAAGGCAAAACTTTTCCAGCGTCAATTTCTGCACGCACGCTTCTGTAATTACGAAACGAAAATAATATCTCCAATTTCGCTCTACAATTGAAAAAATTATTTAGAGCTTCAATAAAGATAAAGCTCATTTAAAAGTCGATCTCATCTAATCTGGACCGCGATTGTAAGAGGCGGTTATGTTTCGGGCTCGCCGCTAAGCTCGCGTCCATTCCACCTCCTCCACCAGTAAAATTAACTTCTTATTACGTCGAACGCGCTTAATAAACCGGCCGCCTCGCACTATATACCTCGCGTATCCCACTTTTATCCGCTTTAAAATACGCTTCTCTGACCAGCGCGCCCCTCCGTACAATCGCGTAAAATTGAATATCTCAAAACCGCGCCAAAACTGACAATTAACAAGATTAATGCATCTCAACTTTGGAAAAGCTCTCACACACCTCTTGAAACGTATACAGCAAAATCGTGCGTCAGATCGTCGCTTGAACCGGCCGACCGGCTTCCAGCTGCCATATTTGAGAAAAATCCCGACAAAAACTGCAACCTCCTGGCCTTTGTCCATATTCGAGGTGGCGATCACAGCAATCAAGAGAAAAAGGCCGCTCCGTTCGAACGTCTCGTTTCCCGTCCGGTCGCTTTTCTGGCCGCCCGAGATACACAAGTGCGCGTCTCTCTTTCTCTATAAACGAGCTCGCGTGCGTACACATGTATACGTGCGGACGGTGTCGGGTGAAGCCTTTTTTTTTAGTGCCCGGCCGGGATACTATCGGTCGTGCCATCTGCTCGGCTTGAATCTCTGGCGACGCAGGCCACTGGTGTTGCGGGTAAATCAAAGTTTTCTTGACGCTGGATTTTTTTTAGTTTGGAGGGGGGTTGGTGATATTGGCGGCGAGTTTCTTTTGAGTTTTGGCGCGTAGAGAGTTTGTGAATTTATGGGTATGGGCGCGATGAGATTTTTCTGTGTTTACTTTCGGTCGATGTGTGTCATTATGGATATAGCTTTCTCCTTGAGAAAGCATATGAGCGTTTTTTGAAAAGCAATTTTAAGACAATAATCATTTGTATTTCCTTCCTTCAAATTAATTCATACACTCGCTTTAAAAAAATTCTTTCCATAGATCCATCCTCGACAATCCCCCGACTCTCAAAATTTCCCAATTCCGAAGAAAATTTTGAAACCGTCACGAGCAGGCACACCTCACAGCACACCACTGACGCAAAAAACGAATCATCTTCGATTTCTTTGTAACCTTCCCGCGTAAAAAACCGTAACGTTACGTCGGACCCCTGTATATTTACACGAGCCCAAGAAAAAGCGAAGAAAAAGAAGATCACGCCCAGCCGCGCTCGTATTCCCATGCGCGCGAGAAAGAGAGCTTACACATAGAGCCCGTGCGACACGTCAACGCGAGCGTAAAACTCGTGTGTTTATCCGCGCACACAGAGCGTCTGCGTGTCCGGCTCTCATATGTGTGCTCTCTCTCTCGCGCGCTGCCCTCAAAGGCTTCATTGACGACAATGGCGAGATAGGCCGCAATTACGTCGCGGCAGTCGCGTAACACCGAAAATCCGCACTCACGTGCGAGCCTCCGTATATATATATACGCTCACCGCAGCTCTCGGATCTCTCACCAGTCAAGGGCCCCGCTTATACGACCGCAGAAGAAAAAGAAAATAGGGCCGTCATGAGAAAGCGCGTGTATATTGAATGTATATATGCACGCGCGAAAGGGTGGATGTATGCGAGGCAAGTGTGTCTGTGTGCACGAAAAATTTCGTTCTCACGTTCCCGATCGCTGGCTGAAAGCCGATCGGATGTTGACCGCGCAAAGCTCGTTGCGTGTGAGCTTAATTTTTCCCGTAGCGAGTGTCTTTTGCTGGGTTCGGTGCTGCGAGAGTTATTAAAGAGGGGAGGAAGAGTAGCTGATCGTTTCGGGTTTTTTTTTTGTTTTTTTGAGAGAGAGAGGGGCTCGCGGAGGCTCATTAACGTCTTTCGTCGGAAAAATAAGCCGTGTAGGTCGTTTAGGGGGATAATTTAGCCGGGACGTGTGTAACTGGTGATTTTCTAACGGAGAAGAGCGGCTAAATTGTTTTAGATGGGAGAAACGGAGAGGCGCGCGGGATGAGGAGTATTAATTATAGCTTAATCGGCAGGATATGAAACCGTAGCTGGACTTTTTATTTTAGAAAAGGGTTTAGGGGAATTGGTTTTTCTTCGGAAACGAGGTAATCATGTGATTTATGAGAGATTTATGCAATTTTGTACTCGGGTGATTAGCGTCGACGGGAAATCAAAATGCGTAGTAAAAAGGTTAATGAGAATAAATAATTTTTTAATATATGTTAGCTTGGACTAAGCGACTAAACATATTATAACCGATTGAAATATTAAGTAATAAATCGTAAATATTTCTCCGTGTCAATAAAAAGCAACATTATAACATCGCGCAATCTTTATCGCCGTGACAATAAATTTTTGCCGTATCTCAGCCACTTCTCCCGGCGCGCAAGGAATTAGCTCCAGCTTTAAAAAAAAGCTCTTATCGATCGCGATCCGCGCAAAACTATGTTTCCAATCGGCAGCATTTGAAGCCTAATCGATTCCCGAGAAAACGGCCCGCACTCCACGGCACGTAAATATTTACGTTTTATTTTTACGAACTAACCACAAGGACAGAGTGTGCCGCCTACAAAATTAAATTTTCTATCGGCCCGCTGCGCGCGCGATCTTGCTCATATTTTTTTCCCACTCGTCAGGCGGCCTTCGCCAAGCGGGCTCGAGATAATATTAGAAAATTTCCGAGTATCTAACGCCATTATCGCCGAGTGGCCATAGGTGAAACGCGATCATCCGCAGATACAGCTAATTGATAAGCTCCACCCGCGAAATCTCGGGCTAATTCACACGACCTTCGAGCCGCCCTGGAGACAATCGATATGCCATCGTATTAGCCCAGCTATCGGCTTACCATCTTCGCTTTTCTGACGTAATGACGTTTTCCTAGGAAATAAAAACTGCCGACGATAGATCGTCATTTAGATCCCACCAATCCATCCTCGAGCAAACGAGACTCTTTGTAATTTAATAAAAAAAAATCTTCTAAACAAAATAGCCGTTCTTCAAATTTCACCGATGCGCGAGCACGCCGAGAAAATTACATAAACCTGAATCACTTTGAAATTCCTGCCACTAAGCCTAAAAATAAAAAAAGGCTTATATACATAAACGCGAAGCCGGGCAGCGCGCGCGCGCGCGCAGATAACCGTTCCCCGAAGCGCAATCTGCGCCACAAATAATTTTTATTTTCCTCTCCCGCCACTTACTCATATTGTAAATACGTATTACGCACACCAGCTGCGCTGCGCACCTACATATACACAGACACATGCGACCCGTCTAACGCGCGACGTTTGCCCTTCCCACGCGCGAATCTCTCCTTCTCTCTCGCCTCCAAAGGATTACCTTCTCTATTAGGGCTTCTCTTTTCGATACTCGCCTCCTCAATGACTTCTCCTCAGCGGCCCATTCATAACTTTCACGTCCCATTCAGCCGGCCAGCGGCCCGAAAAACACCGCTCCCAAGCCCTTCTAATTCCTCTTTTCGATCGGCCAGTGCCTGATTTTTCATTCATCGCTCCGAATACACCTTTTAGTCCCTCTCTTTCCCATCGCTCGAACGGAATAAAATCGCGCTCGCGCGCGCGCGCCCCAGTCCAGTGGCCGCATCTGCCGGTGATTTTTCGAAGCTCGGAGGTTCGATGATCTGCCCATAGGTAGCGCGGCGCGGCTCGTTCGGCTCGACTCCATCCGTTATGCTGAACCTTTGGTAGGTAAGGTAGGGGCCTGCAGAGCGGCGCGCGATCGTGAAAGTGCAACTCTTTGCGTTTTCATCAATGAACTGCGGCTTGAGAATAGGATTGCAGCAGCAGCAGCAGCGGAGGGTAGCGAGTTGTGAGAGGCCGAGGCGCGCGTGCGCTAGCTTCTTTCCTAATACGCTCTTTTAGAATTTGTAAGATTTGTAATAGGGTTCGATGCGGAATGTATGATCTAAGTTCATAAATTTGTAATATGGGTTTGGTATATATTATGACAAGTTTTTATGAAGAGTTGATGCAAGATCTAGGGAAGAGTAGAGTTAATATCGGAACTTTTCAAGTCGATAAAATGTGATGGTAATACTCGAAATTATATTTGCTCCGTTTTATTGGAATAATAGATTAATCTTATTATCGTACAATTTAACTATACATAATCCAAATTACCGTCTAACTTCCTAAAACTTTCTTTCTTAAAGCAAAACAATTAGTCTATATTTTAGATTCATTCGCGACCACACATCATATAAATCAATAAAACAATTCACTCGAAAAGCCACTGCCTAATCTCTCCCCAAAAACACACACGCACTCTTATACTTGCACACACCTATCACATATCCCTCTTGATTTCGTTATTTGCTCTTCCCATTCAGTCGCTCCCTCCGCTCGCGGCTAGCCAGCAGACAACAAAGTCAGTCGAGCGAGCGATCAGGACGACAACAGTGCGCTACCCAAAATGCATCCCTCCCCTCGCACGTGCATTCGTGTACACACAGGCATTAATTTGGGCACCTGTGGCTCACTGCGCGCGCTCCGATTCACCGATGCAAGTTGGTAGGAAGTCGGGGGAGCGCGAGAGAGCCTAGGACAGGGGGCCGAGCAACAGGTAGCTCGGCCGGCCCTTGTGTATATGCGCCATGCGAGTTTCTTGCTTTGTGCCCGAGCTTCTCCCCCCCTTCCTGCCTTCGTCCGCTGGACTGTTGCGATGTGTCGGTTTTTTTGAGGATCAGGGGTATGCTCGCTTGAGGACATTATTTTTAGTTTGGGTTTTGGAATTTTTTAAGATGATGTTTATCGTACAAGCTTGAGTAATGAATAAAGATGCCAGTAACGCTAAGGTTGTTACGACTCGACAATGTAGTCGAGGCTAATAAAAAGGCATTTTAAATATACGGAAATACACATCGAAATCAGGCCTCCTCGATACCATTAATTCAACGAAATTACACAGGAAGCCAGCGGGAATTATCTAATAAACGACGACCTCGCATCACCGTTCCGTTTCCTCGCCACTTTTTCAAAATCCCAGAAAAGCACTAAAAAAAAAATCGAGACTCATTTCTACGGCTGCCCGAAATTCGTATACACACTCCCCACTCCACAGGCAAGCTTGTATAGCCTTCAGGAAATCTGGCAACTTTCTCCCGGCCGTGCACATATGGTCCCCGCGGGGCTGTATTCTTTCGCGAGGTGTATATCGCTCCGGGCCGAGCGAGACTTTGCTTCCTGCCGGGCACGCGCGACGCGTCCAGCCTCTCCTTTCTTTCCGGCGCGCGGCTCTCCTATAATTAAATTATATCCATCCCGCGGCGGCTCGGAAAAAGAGCGCTCGTCGAATAAATAACCATAAACGTACACGACCGGTAGCGCTGAAAAAAAGTGTGTATAAAAACGGCTGGGATGCAAGAAAACGCGCGCGGCTTAAAAGAGGGGAGAAGGCATATAACGCGTTTTCTCGCTACCGAGCCGCGTATATATATTCTATTAAAGCCGTATATATACGGCCGGTGTGCTCGGCATGCAATTACCATTGCGCGTCCCTTTTTTTTTTTCAGCGCGCCTCTTATAATGACGTCTTCTTCTCGGTAAATGAAAATCGCGCGCTCGGCGCACTTACGCGCCTCTCTGTAACTAACAATAAACTAGCCCTTACGCGTTCGATCCTCTTTGTCGCGCGTGTGCTCGTCCTGCTAAAAAGTCGAGGAGAAAAAAGGAGGCGAAGGAAGACGTCGAAGGAGCGCCCGATGACGAGCGTGCATCAAACGGACAGAGAGGATCGATCGAGAAAGCTGGAGGGTGGGGGGAGGGGGGGGAAAGAGAAGGAGTGAGAGAGAGAGAGACCCCCACTCGAGCGGCTGGAGTAGCCACGCGAGTTCATTCATGAGATCGTGGGAACGTGTCTTGCGCCCGCCGAGAGGACCGCTTTACCTTCATCTTCTCCCCACCTCTCTATCTCTCTCTCTTTCTCTTTCGCTTGCTCGCTCTCTCTCTCTCGTGCTCTACCTCTCGGCGAGCGCGCGGCTACTCTTTTGCCATTATCTCTTCGTCCTCGTTTCGCGAGCGCTCTTGCACAATCTTCTGTCTCTCTCTCTGCTCTCTTGGCTCTCGCAAGGGGCCTTTCACACTGTGAGCTACATGGGATCAGGTGCTTATTGTGCGGGGATTCGTATATGTTACTAGATTTTTCGTCTTCTTTTTTGGGAGAAAGCAGAACAGGTAGCTCGGTAGTTTAGTCATCGTTTTGGCATTTTTTGTCTTTTTATGAGGACCCCTCGGAGTCGGTATGAAAAATTTGCTGGGACAGGAAATTGGTTTATCGACCCACCTTTGTCGTAAAATTGTGTTATGCAGATATACGAACGTCCTAAGCGAGATTTAAAATTTTAAACTGGTCGATTCAGTATGCAGCGTAATTCTCGAAACTGATAAATCCCCTGATCAATATGGGAATTAAAATTGTGTATAAATTAGTCCATGCCACCTAACACGGCAATTAAGCCCATCCAACTTTCGAAGATCGTCGCATTATCTCATTAAAATCCAATCAAATTCAGCAAAAAGCCTCCCAAAAAGCAACGATTAATTATCAATACATGCATGTATATCCCCTCATCAAACCACAACTCTCTACTCTCAAACCTCAGCCACATTGTGAACAAGCCTTAATCTCCTTCTTCTCCACTAGCTATACCACCACTCTCGTTCCTCCAGCATGTACCTGTTTGCCCGTGCGATCCAGCGCCGTTTGGTACAGTGGCTGACAGAAGTTACGTCATCCTCCATCTCTCTCTCTCTCTCTACTACGAGAGCGGAAGTCGAGTTCTCTCTAGCTCGCGCGAGCCGACGGCGATTTCCTTTCGAAATCAATGGCCGGGGCCCCGTTTTTCCCTCGGACAGCTGTCTTCTGTCACTTGCACGCGCGCACGCGTGCCTCGCGGGAAAGTCAGGCCTCTCCATTCATTGTTAACTTTTCCCTCCTTCCACCTCCGGCGAGGGGCGGCGATTTCGATTCATTCACGACTCCAGCTCAAGGAGAAACTCGACGCTGATCTTAAGATACACGCTGCTGCTGCTGCTGGCTTTCCACGGCTGGGATAGGCTTAATAAAGCCGCGCTGCTACTTCAGCGCTGCGGTTTGCGTATAATCATAAGGAGGTGTGGAGAACTTTTTGACTGCTTGGAGAGCTGGGAGTCGTTACGCGCGGAATAAACGATTGGTGGATATTAGGAAACGGTCTTGTAGGTTTTAAGGAGAACGGCTTTTGGGTTTCTGATCGATGCTCTTTGTTAGCTTTTATCGGCGAATTAATGAGATATTGGCGAATTTCCGAGCGAACGGGTTTTCTGGGCTTCGAGGAAAAGTGCCGGTTTCGCGAAGCACAGCGCCGATAAATATCTAATTGTTAAATCACAGCCCGATAAAGTAATAGCATTGATTATTCGATATACATTGGCATATCGATTTCCGGCCGGCTCTTATCGATTATGCTAGCGTAAGAATAGCAATCATCTATTATTTTATCAATTTTATTGTTTACTTTTAAATACAGCTCGTAATTTGCAACGCGTAACGCCTGTTAGCCATTACATAATTCAAAATCATTATCGTCGCTCCACATCCTCTCCCGGGCACTTCCGTCGAAAGAAATCCATCTTTAACGAGGAAACGAAAACGTTCCCACAGATCCGCGTTTCCAATATCTACCGATAAAAAGCCAGGGCGATAACAAATTTATATCGGCACTAAATTCCCGCGCCCACAATGAAAACCCCCCAATTACCTCCTCCCGCGTTTATAAACAATTAGGTAGGATTATCCGGCGCGGTAAGTACCAAGCCGATTCATGCTCGAATAAAGAATCGACATCGGGCTGCCCTAAATTACGCCTTCTCCGAAGAGTCTTCTCGCCTTTAATATCCCCCTCGTTTCGCTGCACTTTATTAAGGGACCGGCTTCCGCGTCGCGCCTCCTTCCCCGAATAAGGTAGCGCTACCCCCCCGCGGAATGCTCGCATACACATTACGGATATAAATTTCCGGAGGCTCGCGCCTTGCGTTCGTATAACTTTTGTGGACGCTGGGGCTATTATGCGAGTGTAGCTCTGGATATATATATATAGAGAGAGAGGTAAAGGCGAGCGCGGCACGGGGGACATAATTGTGGCTCATAATCGTAGTGTGGCTGCCGTATAGATGCTACCGCCGCCGGCTGTCTAAGTGGCCTTTTTCTCGCCGCGTTCCTTTTGCTCGACTTTTCCCTGCGCGCGCTCTCCTTTCTCGCTCCTCCGCCGGAGCGAGCTGCTTCGCTTTCTTATTGTTCTCGCTCTGCGCGCCTGCCGATATATACTGCTCTCTCTCTCTGCTACTGCTGCAGGCAGCTTCCTCTCTTTGAGCAAGTTCGTTACTCTCGCGCGCTCGCTTTTTGTACTTTCTTTATTTTGACTAATTTATTGTCTGCCGCGCTGTAGCCTTATTATGCGCTGCCGTTTCGCTGCGATGATTATTTCGCTTGCCGATCGCGCCGCTTCTGCAATCTTTTCTTTACGTTTGATTAAACGAAATTTACTTTCACAAAATACAATTTAATCCTGCTCAAAAAGTAACTTAATCCCAGTTTTCCAACGATTTCGTTATTATATTCCATTCAAGCGCTCAAAAGCAAACGTTACACACTATACCAGCTTCACTATACCAGCGCCAGGGCATCATCCCGTTTCTCCCTCTCTCACTCCTCCTCTCCTGATCCTCCTTTTTCCCCGTCCTCTTACCCTTCTTATTTCACCGCGTGTACTACCTCCTCTCTCTCTCTCGGCGCGCGCGCTCGCTTTTATTTCTCCTTATTCCTCTCGTTACCGATCTGTGAATGAAGTTTCTTCTGGCGCGCGCGCGCGCCCAGCTCTCCCATCCGTTCCCCCCTACAGCCATGCGTATATACATGTATACACTCGCTGCCTGTACGGTACACGCCTCGGAGGCTACTATGGACCAGTACATTCATTACTCGCGCGCAGGTGTATTATCCCTACCTCGCACCAACCGCGCTATATAGATATATACACAAGCGCTCTGCGCGCGGCAAGCCGGTTTTATAATGCGAGCTTGCTCCTCTCGGTTATGGATTTTTAATTGCGCGCGGCGCCGCCGACTTTTGCCTAATATCTCGCGCTCTCCGGCCTTTTTCCACGGAAAGATAAATAGCGACAGGAAGAGAGCGCGGCAAGAAAGGCTCTCTTTTCCCCCTCGAGTTATTACCATCGCCGCGCGGAGATTTATCTCTCCGGCTACCGCGCTGGATTTCCGCGATCGATTGGCCCTCTCCGCTCGATCTATTGAATTGTTAAAAAGCTTTATTTGCCGTGACTAAAGCCCGCAGCGAGCCGTTCTCACCGGGGCCCGGTTTTACGGCCGGGCTGTATAGCCGGCCGCGTTTCCGGGCGCGATTTCATTAGCGGAAATTTCGCGCTAACGATTGCGAGGTATGGTCTGATTTATAAGCGCGGACCGCTCGCTCCTCGTTCTACGCTAGCCTTGAAAGGTGATACCCGATCGAGATAATGGGAAACATGCTAGATTAATTTCCTTTCTGATACGGCCGGGGAGCCGAGTTACGCGCGCGAGCTGGTTCGCCGAGAAAAAGTTGGGAGATGTGGGTTTGGGGGATTCGATAACAGATATGTATAGATGGAGATCGACTTTTATCTGTGGCTTGGAGTGATGCTCGCGATCTTCGGGTAAGATAAGCGCGATAAGGAAGCACGTGATTGTTCGGCGGACGTGTCACAGCACTTTCTTAAAACTCTATATATACAAACACTCGAGAGCTCTCTTTTCCTGCGTATGAAGTATTCCGTAAGTATAGGATTCTCATTACGATCGTCATTAGAAGAGCAGCCGAAAATAAAAAGAGCAAGTCCAGCGTGAATTGAACGGCTTTGAGCACGTAACGACAAGGAAGTGCATCCATCCCAGAGCAGATCGGTAGGACTACACCGCTATCCTCTCGCAAAATAAATTCTCATTACCCTCCCTCTGCCAGGCGATCCATCTGAGAGCACTCTATACCTGCAGCTCTCCCGGCGGAAATTCCTCATATAAAGCGTCGATTACGGTCCGAGGAAAAAGGCCTCTCGCCAAAGACAGCATTGCACTCGCCATTACAAGGAGTCGCATAAAAGCGCGCATATACACGCTTGTCCTAGGCGTAATAATTCAGCGGGCGCTGCTTTACGATTTCAGCTGCATCCTCGCGCGCGCGCATTAGTCGCCGCTGCAGCTGCTTCTGGTTTTAAGCGCGCGGTGCGTGCGCGCAGCTCGCGAGCCTAGGAGTGAAGAAGGGCGTGGAGAGAGAGAGAGGGATGCGTGTATCGAGAGCAGGGAGCGAAGATTATAGAGCTGATAATGCCGAGGGAGAGGAGGACTCGCTCCTCTCTCTCTCACTTGAGGTCCTTGCTCCCAGCGAATTGCCGGGTTCATTCATCTCCTCTCTCGACGAGCTCGCGCTCCGCGCCGATATATAGGAGAAAAACTAGAAACACTGGCTCGTCCGAACGGTCCTCCTTTTGCGAGAGAGAAAGAGAGCTGCTGCTGCTGCATGCAGGTGCGGATTTTATAGTTGCGCGCTCTGCACTTTTCTGCACCGTGTGTGGACGATGCTTTTGCGCCTGTGTAGCCTCGTTAACGCCTTGTACCTTGGCACTTTCTTTGGAAAGGACGTTTTTGCGGGACAAGGATTTTCTGTAATGAAACTGTTAGCCTGCCGATGGGGAAAAAGCTAAGGGGACGCTGCGGTTATTTATGGAAGGAAATTTTCCTGTCCAAGGGGGATATATATGTGTTGGCGGATTTTTTTCTGCTTTTCGTTTTCTCGCTGTTTTTGCTGAACTTTATTGAGCCGCTCGCTGATGGCTCGTTCTCGTTTTCGCGAAAACAGTAATACTCTACTCTCGAGTGGAAAAAACACCTTTTTAAAACCAGCTCGTTTAAAAACACACCGATGTAGTTAAACTGTCAACAACTTTACTTTTCCCCTCGTCAAAATCCATAACTGTCACACGGAGAGCTGACGAAACATTCAGCCACCATTGCAATAGTGCCCCGCAATCAGCACTCCAAACGAAGAAACCAGCTCCGCAGCCATTTCTAAACTATAATTGTTTACACTAAAACTCGCGTTATCCTCGCGCTCCCCTAAAAACCATCGGCTCTCCTTGCTCCTCGTATAGTTACACGCGCGTTAACACCTTCTTCGTCGCGCTTCTTGCCGGCTCTCCTCCTCCTCGTTAAACCAACCTGAATCCCCCTTAAGACAGCCCGCGCGCCGTTAAAGCCCCATTCAAAAATCGCTCGGCTCGGCCCTAACAACTCGCCGTTCCTCTTTTTCGCGCGCTCTCTCTCGAGAGAAGCTGGCCTTTCTTCGAGTGCCTCGCGCAGAGCCGGGGAAAAAGACGCGCGATCGCTTTTAAACAGGCTCGGCGCATTACCGAGCCACTCAGCGCGAAAGATAACGCGCGTACGGTGCTTTAAATCGTCAGCAGCACTTTGCACAACAAATAAACGTTCTTGCTGGAGATCCAGACTCTGCTCTGGCTCGCGGCTTTTTCCTCGCGCTTTCTTCCGAATCTCTAGCCCTCGCTTACTGCGATATACATATTTGTAGTTGCGCTGCGCGCGCACTCGTTTATTAGTCAAATTACAAGCTCGAGCGCTGATCTTTTCGCCGGGCGAGTATAATTTGCACGCTCTGGGTTAGCTCTCGCGCTGTGCGTGTAATTTTGACCTGGCATTGAAATTATCGCGAGCGAGCAGGGAGGCAAGAAGTCTTAGCGGAGAATAAGCATTCTGGGAAATTAAAAGGATTGTTACTTTCGATTTAACGGCCGGCTGTTACGGCCGTTGCGAAACGCTTTTGTAAATTAAATAATTTTCGAATATCGAAATTGAATCGTCGTCGCGGAGGCTGCTTGGCCGGAAAATTAAGTCCGAGGTTTACGCGGCTCCGGGTAGTTTTCGCGCCAGGTAATACCGCGCTGCAGTCTCGATCGAGCGAGTTCGTTAAATGCGCTTGTAATGGGACAGTCGCGATCGGTTACGCGCTTCTGAAAATCGCCGTGATGATTCAATTAACCGATCGCCAAACCCAGAAACCCAACGAGCCACGCTTTCCGCCTTATCACCGTCCCCGCTTAATCGACCGAAAAATCCGACAACTCAGTAGCCACAAACCTATCCAGCATCCGTCGCCCAGCCAAGTGCAAAACTTCTTATCTCTCGCTGGCGTCGTGAAAAACAGCGCGCAAAAAAGCTAGAGCCTGTAAAATCATATACAGCGCAGGCTCTCATCATCAGCGACGCCCTTGGCTCTCTCATGCTAGAATATATACTCGCATTAGAGGCACGCGCGCGCGCGCAGAAGCGCACCTGTTATAGACGCTTGCCACGCGCATAAAGGAGTAGGAGCCGAGCTTTTTGCCGAGCGCTGAGGAACGAGTCGATCGGCCGGTTCGATAATGAACTACTTCTCGATTTGCATAAATTAACCGCTGTCCTTCTGCCCGAGCCCTTTTCTTTTGTTTTCACTCTGCAAGTGGGCTGCGGGATTCTCTTGGTGTGTTGAAGATCGGCGAGATCGGTAGCTGCTTGCTGGGGATGTTTAAATGGACTTTATGTTTTTCGGGTAAATTAGTGCGTTAGCAGGGATGACTTTATGGCTCTCGCGGTTAACCTCCACGCCAGACTTGTAAAATCGCTAACGATTTTCATCCATTGCCGGCTTTAACAACGATAATAAAACGCAGCGCACAGAAGCTCGCATTAAAGGCTAGTTTAAAGCTGCCGCGCAAAAGCTAAAGCAGCGCGCTTCCTTGAAATTTATCCCTGCAATATCAACCGTAGCTTAGCTCGCCGCGGGTTAGAGTCGAAGGGTAGAAGAAGCCAGCGCCGCCGGGCAATTAAAGGAGGAAATTCACGGGCGTCAAAGCCAGGCGCGTGCCTCGGCAATAACGCGGAACATTTCATTAAGTCGAAAAGAAGCCGGCGCAGCTTTGAAGCTACACCGAGCCAAAGGCGTGTCTCGTCGTTTTCTTCTATTTACCGGGGCGGATGAAAAATCGAGTAGCTGCAAAGCCAGAGGAGCGAGCGATAGCAATATTACACGCTGCTGCAGCTCTGATTGCAAAGTTGATAGAAACGCGGGTATATATGGTTTTGCTTTTGCTCGCCTTTTTTCGAGATGGGGCAATCGTAGAAAAGTGCCACTGCTCGGCGAAAGCCGTAAAACGCGTTTATTACTTTTTGAGGAGATTATAGCCGGACGGCGGAAGAGGTGTATATACATTTTTATTCTGGCGATCTGCGCCGCGTGTTATATAATAAAATTACCGCGAGGATAAATAAAGCGTCGAGTCAATAATGGCAAGTTCGGGGAAAAAGTAAGCGAGATACACAGCCTACTCGCTCTCGCATCGATGTAACTTTTCATCCGAAAGCTCGCGTTTACGCAAGAGTCTGGATTTCAAAAATCTATTTTTCCACTCTCAACGTGCCCGATAATAAATTCAACCGCAGCGTTTAGATAGCGATACAAGCCCCCAGGGCGGCGGCGATTCTCTCGTCGAAACTCTGTTTTCTTGTCATTGTGCTTTGCGCGCGAGAGAGCCGGCTTATCGGGCCGCGATCTGCAATGAAGTAGCCGAGAAACTAGCCCGAGAGCGCGTTATTACTAATCGAGAGTGCCACTTCCTTCCTACGCTCTGCGGTTTTGACTTCTCTCGCTCGCTCGGCTCTTATCGTTCTCTACTTTCGCCGCAAGCGCGCGTGTATATATAACGCGATAAATGCTTGAGCAGAACGCGTGCGTTTATATGTAAGCGGCGAGTTAATTGGCCAAGCGCTATCGAAATATCCTCTCCGCGAGTTGGCTGTGTTAGAGAGAGAGACTTGGTTTCGAAGTGCGACTGGCTCGCTTTTGATACGGCGTAATTTTGAGATATGTTTTGTAGACTTGGGGGGGCTATTGTGACAGGAGTATATGCAGGGCTTCCGTTCGAATAATGCGGCTAATAATTATGCCAAATGATTTGCAATCCAGATTTATTAAATTCCTAATCGCATCAGTTTTCCACTCTCGCGAACAATCCACCTTTTCCTCGCAACTCCACTCAGTTCCCCCGAGCCTCTCTCTCTCTCATTTACCTATCTATACATCAACGAAAAAAGAAAACCGAAAAGCCAAATCACGCCAGGGGCAAATGAGCTGCAGTGCGCTCGCGTGCTCCTTACTCGGTAGTTCATAAGTATACGAAGAGCCGCCCGCGGGCGATGCATATACACGCAGTTCGCGCGGAATGCGCGCGCTTCGCGGCTTCTTTTTTACCGATTTCTGCAGCGCGTGCCGCGCGCGTGCGGCTGTATGGTTGCGCTCAAGCGCGCGATCGGTAACTGTATCGACGTACACGATCGGCCGGCATTAACACGCGTAAAACCGCGAGCTTCTCCTCGGGTTTCGATTGCCGGGGATATATATGCAGAAGGTAAACGCGGTGGTGATTTTGATTTTTGTTTTTTTTGCTGGGTTTGAAGATTGGTGTTTTTTAATTTTTGAGAGAGTTTTGATGTAAGTGGATTTAGAGGATGATATACGTTGTCGAGGATGTTTGCGAAAATTCAGATGGAATGTTTAGAGTATTAGCAATAAAGTGAAATAGTTGTATCTTATAAATCGGGCAAGATACGGCAACGGTTTTAATAGAGTTACATTTACTTATTTAACGCGATGGCATCTATTAATTCAGCAAAGAAGAAAATTATCAACTCCTCTACAAGCGTCCACAAGCAGATATCGGGCTTATTAGCGTTTAATACGAGCTTACCGAGATAGCCCACAGATAAAACCTGTTAATTCCTCCCGGAGCTCTCGCAAAATACTTTCTTTAGCCTCCCAGTACCCTATAAATAAACTTTATTCCCTCTCCTATCAACCGCGAAAATCTTGCTCTCTCCCCTCTCTCCGAACCTATTTCTAAAAGCCTCGCGATAATCCCCCCCAACAAAAACCAAGCCATACTTCAAAATCACTCTCACAAAAAGCGCAAATCAACCGCTCCTCATCTTCGATTTTCCTCTAAAAGCCCTCTCCCCTCTCGGTAATGCGATTGCGCACGCATCTAGCCGAGCGCGTGCCGCACGCGTGCCAAAAGAACGTCCACGCTTTGCGCGCGTCGATCATTAGCCGCTGCATCCCGCTCGAGAGTTCGATAGCCTCGGTAATGACTAGCGGCAGGACGTTAGGCAAATAAAGTAGCGAAATAAATAATTGACGCGCGCGCTCGCTCGCTCGCGCTGGCAAACGAGTTTTCCCCGGCCGCGCGCGCTCGCTTATATAGCTGCTGTGTAGCCTCCCCGAGCGCGCGTGTATTTATAATGTAGCCTCCTGCGCGAAGCGTTTTAAAGCTGCGCAGCGATTCTTATGTAAGCTATCGCTTTGACACGCGTTTATTGGGAGAGATAGGACGTAACTCGGCCTCCCGATATCGCTGGCTGTCAATCGGACCAGGCGCAAGCGCGCGCGACTTACATGCCTGGGACGCTTACAGTGCGGATTGTGGCTATATGCCGAGCGATTAATTATGCAGGCTCGCGAGCGCTGGTATTGGGAGTTTTGCAGGGAGAATGGCTTTGGAGCGAGGCGAGAGCTGTGTTATGGGCTATTTTATTTGGCGCTGGATGTGTTCGCTTTGCGGCGATCGTATCGATTGCAAGCGCGCACGGTTGTATTATTGCTGCGCTCGCTGGGGTTTAAGCGAGCGGAAGGTTGATACGCCTTTTATTTTTCACTTTTATACAAGCCGATAGAAATGTAGAGTGAGTTACCGAACGGCTGAATTATTAATTTCTTCCCGAGCGCTGTGCTTTTAGAGGAAATCATGCGCTTACGGGCTAGATTTTTAATGGAAAAAATGAAGTTTAAGCGAACGGGAATCGGGTATCCGGTGAAAATAATTAAATATCGCATTTCCAGGGCCGAGTGCCTTATCTCATTTCAACAAAGCAACTCGCCTTTAAAAGGCCCCGCTCGCAAAAAAGCTCATCTACAATAAAAACGTCCCTCTCATAATCCAGCTCTCGCGCGCTCAAGCCGATCTGCTCTCACATATACGTACATCGTAGAGCCGCACTCGCGCGCGCGTGCAAGGGGAGTTTTAATACCCGGGGGCCGCATCAGCTTTGCCGCGGCGTCGGCACAAAACGAGTTCTCTCTCTCTCGCTCTGCGTAGCCTCCGGCGCTGCTCGTCATCGGACAGAACAAGAAGAGCACGAAGAAGAAGAAGGGAGAGCGCGCGCGCCGTCCGCGGAGCACACGCCAGGAGCTACGGTGGGGATGCGAGCCACGCGATCAAGATTTATTTATAAGTCGAGAGAGAGAGAGGAGAGCTGCTCCACTTGACTCTCTTTCCCTGCGTGAGCGCGCGCGCGTATATACCTTCCTCTGCTCCTTTTGCCGTGTAGCCCGCTCTCTCTCTCTCTCGAGGCTCTATCTCTCACTCGATCGCAGAGCTCGAGCTGGCTCCTTTCCCTCGAGCAGCGAGTATGGTTATCTCTGTGTAGCGCTGGTAAGGAGAGCTAAGAGTGCGGTTGCGAGGATGCTGCAAAGCACGACACAGACGGCCGGCTTTTTGTCCCGATCCGCGAGCGCGCACGCTAGCTTTTTGTTGTAATTGATTTTTTTGGGGTGGAGAGCGAGGTAATTGCGAGGTATTGGCTTTAAGCGTGTGAGCTTTAGCGTTGCTTTCGAGGCTTGCGGAAAAAGAGCCTGGGTTTTTGATTATTGTGGTACTTTGTTCTTCTGTATTATTATGCTTGGCAAATAATGGTACTGATTCGACGTTGCGGGTATACCGCGAAGACGCTGTTATGACAAAGCTGAAAATTGATCGATGATATTTGCAGAAACGACGCCGGCATCTAAACTCCACCGCTTTGTCCCCTCCCCCGTATTAATTATAAACAAGCGAAAAATCCATCTTCCTCATCAATTTTCCAATAACCTCCCCGCTTCTCGCGGCATTATCGATGCTAATATAAACATGCCGCAAACAGTCCAAAAGAAGCATCACGCCCATCATCCGCAACAAAGTAACAAAAGAAGCGTACACGAAGCTGCCTGCCGCGTATATACACACGACGAGCGCTAACGCCTCTTCCGTATTTCGCGCGCTCATTTTTCCCCTCCCCCCCTTTCGCCTCTTTCCCCGCGCGCTCGCGGACGAGCTCTCGACGATGAAAGGTTGTTATTTGATTTTGATTAATAGTTCCTCTCCTATATATCCCCGCTCTCTCAACGCGCACTTAGACCTGCTCGTGCAGCTTAGTCAGAAGAAATTTCGCAGTTCCGCGCGAAAAATCCGTAACGAAGCTCGCGGCTTTATTTATCCAATCTCAGCCGGCTCTTTATACGTAACGATCTGGTACACGTAAGTGGAAGGACGAAAGCCGATACATCCACGCTCTTTTTTCCCCGATTTTTTCCACTCGCTCCTGGAACAAAGGAGACATCTAGCTTAGAGAGCGGAGCAGGCTACCTCTGCGCGCGGTAGCTAAAGCGCACGGATGCGCTGTCCCCGGAAATCGGCGGGAAAAAAGCGCGATTGAATTACCGCCGATCGCCTCCGGGCCCAAGACAACGCACCAGCTTCGCAACTCTCTAACGGGACCACGAGCCTACCTTATAAACGCACTCGTTCGCGTATGTGTTACTCTTCTCGAGCGTAATTTTTTATTTCTTATCGCGTCGACAAGACGCATCATCGCTGGCCCGAGATTTCAATATTCTCAGGCTCACCGAGCGCTGAAGCTCTTATCGCGATTATATGCGAAGGAGGAGGGAGGGGGGGAGGTAATTTTTTATTTCGCAAGACGACGACGAGTCGCGAGTGAATTATTGAATGCGTCATGTAATCGCCGGCCGGGGCTTTTATATACAGTAATTGAATATTATCGTGCCGAGCTTGTAATAACTGGTTGCCGAGAGTCTGGTTATGATGACTTCATTTTTTGGACTTTATTATTCAGCTACGATTATTTATACCCTGCCGAGCCGATCGCGTCCATTAGCCGGATTAGCATACGCTGAGATTTTTGCTGCTTTCTTTTTCGTACCTATATGCGTGTACAATGCAATAAAATTAAACTGGTTTAAACTTATTTAAAGGAAAAAAAAGAGAGAGTCAACGAACTTTAGCGTAACTTCCGTACACAATATTTCCAGCAAGGCCCTCCCCAATCTTCTTTAATCCCAGTACTTATATTTCGACAAAGCTTCAATTTCGCGCGTAATGCAGAGCGCGCGCGCTCGGCCGTCCAAAATAAATCCCTTAGCGTTGCGCGCACGCTGCACCTGCCGCCGCGAAAAACAGGTTCCGTGAGAATATCGGGCTTTTATTTTGAAATTAGCTTATCTCTCGGCGAGGGGGCTAAATTACACGCGACTCGCTCTGTTAAATTAACGACGAATTAATTGCCTGGCAACAGAGTTTCTCGAAACGCTAAAATCCTAGACAAAGTGAATCGATAAATTCAGCCAGTCGCCAAGAAGCCATAGTCGGAACGGGAGAAAAAAAAAGTCTGAAAATCAGTAGTTGCTCCCAGCTTGTATATGAATCTCAATAATTCTCCCGGCGCGAGGCGCATAATGACGGCTATTACTCATCCATGTCGAAATCCCTGAATGTATACGCGCGCGCCCGCGAGCCTGCGATAACGCCCGTAGTTCTTCCCTCGCGCTCTTTCTCTTGTTCGCTTTATCTCTCGTTATTTCTCTCCTTTTTTTCCGACCTCGCGCATTTCTCTCCCGCCGTCGCTTTCTCTTCGCGGCTCTTTGTCTCTCCTGCTGCCTGCATTAAGCAAAGTTCTTTCATACGTGTTTATATATACACTTTTATACGAATTTTCGAAACAATACTGTTTACTTTCTTGCATGAAATTGCCTTTACCTCAGCTGCAGTTTGTCCAAACCAATAATTACATACAAAATCCAGAGAGCTCAACCCGGCGCAAACAACCGACTCTTCCGTTAGCCCAGCTCGCCCATCACACATCCCAAAAGCCCGCAAATTTCCAGGCCCGCAGCATCCCCGCAATAACCCATCCCATAACTTCCTCAAAATCAAACAAACCCAGCAACTCCGCATCCTCCGTCTATACCTTCCAGCAGCTCGTCAAACAAAGCTCTCACTCGCTCTACTCGCTCTCGGTATATATGCGTGGGTGCGCGGGAGGTTGGATATCGAGCGACGGGAGGAGCCTGCCCTGTCCAATCCTCGGCGCCGATCGCTCGCGTCTTTTCCTCGCTTTCGGAACGACGCAGAGCGTGTGTGCATAACCTCTGGCCTCGCGGCTGCACCACGCCTCGAGCGCGCGCGCGCGCGCTTTTTCTAAGTGCGAGCGAGCGCAGGTGCGCGTTTATGAGTTCGTTGCTTCAAGGCCGGGCTTTGCTTTGTTATGTGGACAGTCGCGATTCGGCCCTGAGGTTTTCAAGCCTTGCTTTTTTTTTTCGAGCGGGAGTTTTTTTTTTTCCTTTTCGTTGCATTAATGAGGCGGATTGGTATCTGTATGATTGTATGCGTGTGGTGCGGTTGGGAGATGCGATTGATTTGGATACATGTTGGGTGTTTTTGTTTTGCGGAGAGGCTCTGGAGTTTGAATGTGTAGGCTGCTTTTTGCGGTGCGCTCTGAATTTCGATAAAAACAGTTTGTTGAAGGAGAGATAACGGACATGATTTTGCGCTGCATTTGTTCTTGCTCAAGGATCGTGAATAGAGATTCGACTAAGTTAGCTATCGAATTGTACTTTAAAACATTAGCCAGATTGTTACAATTATTGAAACATCTCTGATAAACACGAGCAAACAGTCACTCTTATCTACTCCAGCGCTGATTTATCGTCCAACCGTTAAATTAAAACGAAAACAGTCCCCACATGTACACCCACTTCTACCGCAAGGAAAAAAAAATATAACCCAACTACACAATTCCGCGGTCTGGCTCGCGCGCATACCAACACACACACACACACCTGCGCTCACAAAGTCGCATTCACTCTCGCGTATCTAACAAGTGTAAACGCGAGCGTGCGGGAAAATGAAAGAGAAAAGAGACGAGAAAGAGAGAGAGAGAGAAAAAGGGAGCGCGCGCTCCATTGTCGCGCACGCAAAGGCGATTTATGTATACGTACTCGCACATACATATATACTTGCGCAGGAAAAATCTCGGACCGAAATGGCGGCGAGGCGAGGCGAGGCGTGACACCTTTGCGGGTGACGTCACGCTGCCGCGGCCCAGCACAATAGGGCGCCCCCCTCCCCCCCTACGGGCCCAGCCCGCCGCCGGCTGCCTAATTTACGCGCGTGCGTTAGCTCGGAAAAATTAGCATGAGGCCCGCAGTGCGGAGGGTAATTAGAATG
Organism: Eupelmus urozonus; assembly: GCA_900480035.1. Lineage (NCBI taxonomy): Eukaryota > Metazoa > Arthropoda > Insecta > Hymenoptera > Eupelmidae > Eupelmus > Eupelmus urozonus. Next base: position 83,699 of record UELX01000073.1, on the reverse strand, counting down.
GAGGGGAATTGAATTAATCGCTTGGGAGAGTGTGTAAGGCCGGCTCGATGCTGGTGACCTGACGAGTCCGAGCTAGAGGAGAGAAAGGGCAGACTGACTATTTGTTGCGTCCAGTTGCGCAATTTTGATTATTTGCTTGTTTTTGGGGAATTGAATTTTGAGAGCGAGAGGGTATCGGAAGGTTCTTTTTGGTAGGAGATTTACGCATATAAATTGACAGATGTTTATTATACTGTCGCCAGAGATAAGCAAACAAATGTCTTCATTCCGAAAACGCCGACTTGTGTAAACTTGCGAGCGCACTGTCATTTTGAATAATTCAAACAGCCGGTTATATATTGCAATCTATCAGCACCGTTTCATCCGACATTACAATATCGATTTATCGCGAAGCCAAGCCAAATTACATACCGCAGCAAAGTTTCAAGAAATCATTAGAAAAAAAAAGGAAAAAAAATACACGCAGGTAACGCCAGACCCTCGCGAGACGCTCCACGCCAAAGTCTATAATCGAACGTACATACACCCGCAGACGAATTTCAAAACTTATTCTCCCAGCGCGCCGCTACGTAGTGTTGCACGAATAAACAATTCCCCGAATCGAGCGCGTATAGAAAAATACAAAGGGAGCGACTCTGGCATGTATATAGAAAAAACAAGCCTCGTCTCTCTCTCTCGTACATTTTTATCCCGCGCAGCATGTATATATACGAACGGACAATTTCGCTCCACTTACTCATCTAAGCGATTTAGTAATTGTGCTCGGCGCGCACGCGATATTAAAAACAAGAGGGGGAGGGCCGCGCCCGCCAGGGGAATATGTATATATACGCGCCGAGCTCGCGTTCTCCCCCTCGATGTGAAATTCTGGGTTACAGGTGCGCCGCCGTTAGGGACAGTGCCGCGCGTGAGAATGCGTCGCAGGTGCCTCCCGCTCTCTCGCTCTCTGCGTGTACCTCCCTCATTTTTTTCTTTTTTTTTCTTTTAGCCATTATTGTCGTTTCGCATCGTAAACAGCGACTGTCTTTGCGCCGAGAGGGAGCCGGGTTGGCTAGGAAGAAATGAGCGTTTTGTGAGCTTCGAGGGCGGTGGAAGGGCCGTTTTGGTATTGGAGAGGAACGGCTTTCACTCGGTTTGAAGGGGAACGTATCGATACGTTTTTTTTTCCGTGAATTTTTTTATTTATTCAAATGTATTTATGAATTCGGAAGCTTCCGCTTCGATGGCTTAACAGTCGAGTATCGCCATTTACAAAGAAGCTCGTTACACGCGACATTTAACTTATTCTCACACAAGATCCAGCTTGCGAGCAACAAAGGATTCCAATATACTCCCAACCCCGCTCGTCAAAAGATCCAGCACGTATTCACGCCTACGCTCTCCTAAATGAAAGTTCCTTCGTCCTGAATCTCCCTCTCTCCGTCTAATTAAATCGAAGCCGCGGCAGTCGATCGAGCGTATTAGTATCCTCTCGCCTCCGACAAAGAGAAGCCGAGGGCTTAAGGGGATTCGGTCTCTCACGCATGCGCACCCCCCTAATTAAAGCGCCCCGGGCTTATTACGCCGCAGCTAGGTACACAAACTCGAGACTTTGCGCTATAGCTGTTTGCCCGCCGACTTAATTATAACGCGCGCCTCCTCCGATCATCCCTCGCTTTTCAATCGAGCCAAGCCCCCGGGGCGATCACGCGCCGCGGATCCGCTAAGCCGCTAAACGCCCCCGCGCCTTTTTTCATCGAGAGGAGCGCTTTTTTGTTTTGAAGAAGAGGAGCTGTGATTCGCGGGGGATGTGTATGGTGAGTTTTAGTCGATCGGGCTTTTTATGTATTCATGGAGCTGGGAGCGCGGTATGTTTTTTAATGGGATTCGCGATGTTGTCGTCGGCGCCGCTGAGAGCGCGATTGATAGGTTTTTCATAAAGAAAACATCGGGAGGACGATGGAGCGATAATAGGCAATCAGCCTGAGTGCAGGGGCTTCTGAATAAGTTATGCGTTGAAAGCGATTCTTTGAAGATTTTAATATTCAAAGATGTAGTGAAGCTGTTGGAATAAATTATGGTGGTTTTAACGTATCTTGTCGTAACGAAGGTAACGTACGAAATTGACACTTTATTGAGATAGTGTACAGGAATTTTTCTAGTGAAATTTCGGTTTTTGAAACCGTCGAGCAATGCTATCCTACAAATCTAACCCTCCGTAATTAAAAATAAAGTGTACATAAATCACTCCAACCTCAACAAGCCCAGTACTAGAAACCATTTCCACTCCCTTCATCACCAAACCTCCATCTAAACCAGCCCAACTCACCTCTCCTCTACACCTCCGCTCGTTACAAAAAAAAAAGAAAAAATCGGTTAAAAATCCTGCTCTCTTCTTTTTTTCCTACCAACGACTTTTTCGATTCACCGAGGCCACGTCTCTCACTTACACTCACGCATACCGGCACAATACACACACTCTCGGCTCGTCGCTCGCTCGCGAAGTCAACGATGACGCTGGCATACACACAGAAAAGCGAGCGCGTGGCCAACGAAGCGTACTTCCACCTCGTGCGCTCTCCCTCTCTCTCTCTCTCGTGACCCCGCGCTGAGAGAGCGTATATATATATGCGCTCCTCTCTCGCCCAAGTGCAGCCTGACACTCTTCTTTTTTTTCTCTCTCTTGGCGAAAAAGCTCGCAAGCTCTCTCACGGCTGCTGAAATTCCCATATCGATTTTCGGGAGATAAGGTTTATGTAGGAGAGAGCCGCTTTGTGATCGGGCCCTGATGGCCGAGGCTCTCCCCCTTCTTTCGGGAATAAATTACACAAATTTTAGTGGACGAAAATTCCGTGGTATGGAAATTAGCGTGGGAATGCGCCGCGGAGAGCGCGATTGGGTGCTTTTTTCGGAGTGCGTGGGTATATACAAATTACGGGTTGGGGAGAGGGAGGAGGATTGTTGCTGTAAATTGAATCGGACATCGCGGGCTGGTCTTGATAAAAATTCTTTTTGACTCGTGCAGCGGGTACCTTTTTTTTCTCACAATTGTGGAGCATGGAAGTTTTTGCCCCGTTTTATGTAAACGAGATGGAGTAAAGGTCGTCGGATTTTGAAGGTCTGTTATGACTATTTGTAAACGCATTTCTTATGTAAGCTCACGTACGGACCGTGATTTTTCAATTGCAATAATTTTCAATTTCAGAGACGCATACTGCATCGACGTGGCTATACGTAACTCTTATCAACCTACCAAAATTTACTTTAATTTAAAAACTTTTCATCTGGCAGCTATTAAAACTCACACCTGACAATTTTCACTCTGCTCATTCACACCACAATGCGATTAAAAAAAACCAATCATCAACATATCTGCCTCCGAAAAAAAACCAGCGATATCCTTAAACCTCTCCACTCGCTGATTCTCGGCCTTACGTAAGCCCTCGCTCGCAGAAATTTCGAACACCCACACAGTCTCATCTTCACCACACACACACGGCTACAAACACACGGTCTCGTTCGTCGCGCAAGTCGCACGGATTGCGCTCTCTCGGAGGTGTGCTCATGTAGATAAGCTCCGTTAATGACCGGACGCGCGCTCAGCCAGCCAGAACTTTGCGAACTCCCGCGCCGACCCTCGCCTCGCCTTGTGCGCCTCTGTGTAACCTCGCTCTCCTATTTTACCTTCACCCGCACACGCGCACCTATACACGTATATACATACGCGAAGAGAGCCGAGGACACGTCGATGAGAGCCAGACGAGCGATCCTGGCTGGGATCATCCTCGAAGAGCCAGAGAGAGAGAGAGAGAGAGACAAAAGGACGACGCGCGTCGCTGCGGCTCGGATTGACTTTTAATGCCTGATAATTTTCGTGTTCGTGGAACTGCCAGCCGAGTCACTCTGGAGAATCATATGCCTGCTTCTTTTCGTATTAAGAGGACTCTGATTGATCGTTGCCTGGAGATCGGCGCGAGGATGTTAATAGCGAGGACGATGCAGTAAGAGCGGTAGTTGAATAAATCGTCGTGTTTTGCTTAGGAGCTAGCTGATTTTCATGGTGAAAATTTTTATTTTCACGAGTATGGGTAATTTGAATGAGGAAAGAAGGCGAGCAACTAAAACCGAGATAATTGCGAGCTGTACACACGGCTGTCACTCGGAACAATAAGAAAGACAAAGCGCGAGGCAAAACGAACAGACAGCCAGACGGCGAGAATCCGAGAAAAAGACTCGTCGGCCGCAACTCTTTGTTTCGTCTCGCTCATGCGAGCCGCCAAATGGCTTTTACCGTTCCTTTTTTCGATTCTGCCCCCGTGAATCCCCGGCCTTTCCTGTTCTAAATATCAATTAAAACGAAACCAGAAATCTCCGGCTCGCTTATATGCATTATCTTCCTCTCCCCCAAAGACATCGCGAAGTAAAATCAAAATTTTTTTCGACAATTTGTTTTTTTGGCGTTTTCGCACGATGATCAGTGCGAAAGATAGAAGCGAAAACGGCTGCGAGACGCAGAAACAACGCATGTAAGCACACACGCTCACGGCGAAACTGGGGAAGGTGTATATTTTTTCTCTCGGCTCAAATTGCTTCATGCCTCGCTAGTTTCAGCGCGCTCGCGCATATATAACGTCGGCGCTTTATAACGTCTACGCCGGCGCATGTGCGATTTACCACTGTCTGATTCTCGCGGCAGACTTTTATTTTTTTTTCTCTACTCCTACTCTCCGTCTCTCTCGCTCGCTCGCTCGTTCTCATTCTTCCTTTCGCGCGCAGGAAAATCCGCGGGCTCGATTTTTCATTCATGAGGGGAACGGAATTAGCGCGTCGCTCGAGTTATTATTCTTTGTACCGTTACGATGTTTACACCTCTGTGCAGTTAGCGAGCCGATCGGCAGTTTATTAATAGCGCTAATAAAGCTTGTGACTAATGGCGGCCGGGGAAACTGGTATTTTTCGAATTAGCCGCGCTGATTTTGTTGTAATTCGATTATGCTAATCTAGCGTGAGTCTTGTAATTAGAGTAAGCTGCCGATTGTAATGGAATATTTTTCTCCTTCTGAAAAATGATTAAGAAGATGTTAGTATTACTGCTCTGGTAGTGTAGTGTCTGGATATGCTACAGTAAATACAATATTTCAGTTTCTTGAATAATCTTTAGAAATGCTGATTACACAGAACTCAAAAAACAAATCGTTCTAACAGTCTTGCAATTCCCACAAATCCCGCCTTCCTCTCTCGTCATTTTCAAAATTTCGAAAACCAGCAATAATTCCAACTCCAAATTACCCCAAGCCTTCATTACCTCATAAAAATATAAAGTAAAAAAAAATTAGTCACTTTCCGAGCAAATTTTTGCACAACTTTTTCGTGCACCCGCGCTAACGCGCGCATGCAATCAGCTCCGAGATCCCAGCCCGATAACTCGCTCGCTCTGTACTAGTTGTGCCAGCGACAAGTTTAAAAAGCGCGTCGTTAACATTGAAACGCGAGTAATTTTAACAGCCGCGCACGAGACGACACGACGACGACAAAGACTGCAGTCTCGTTTGGCAATTTTGAGCTTTGGCTCATGCAAGAAAGAGTAGAGTATAGAAAGACAGAGAGAAGGTTATAACGCATTCATTCTAGAAAGTAATCGGGAGGGCCTTCCCCCTTTTTTTTGCACAACTCCGAGGCGGTTGATTTTCCGCAACTCTTACAACAAACGCGCTGCGAAATAGAATTTGCGCGGCGCGCCGGCTTCGGAGAAGTAAAAATCCACTCTCGAGGCCGTTAAATTTTACGATTGCTCATTAAAAATTACACAAACCGATGGTTTTTCAATAAGCGCGCGGGCTCGCCGGGAGATGGGGGGATAGGCTCGAAAATGCCAGGAGCCGATCAGTTTTTAATGGATATTAATGAATTCCGAGGAACGTTTGAGCGGATTGTAATTGCGGCAATTGCGCCGCCTTTTTTCCGCAGGCCGCAGATATCGGATAATTAGTTTGACTAGCAGAGTGTTGCAAACAATTATGCAAATTAAAACATCAAACAGAAATAAATTATTTTGATTTTCTTTTCAAAACGCCCATTTAGCGTGAGAGCGCAAATCCAGCAAAATCTCCGCTTACTCAGTCTCCTTTTAATTATTCGAAAAACCACCTAGGAAAAAAATATTCGCCCATCCGCACAACAAACGAAACGTCTTAATTAACCTTCCGACAAACGGCTGCGGGGCTTTTTCCGTTAATTACAAAAACCGCCCGCGATCGGGGCGATATCAATCAGCCGCGTATGGCTTCGTTAGCAAAATATCAATCAGGCCGCTGCTGCTTGCATACGACTCAATTACCTGTCCCGCTCTCTTGGGCCGCGTTCCTCTCATTAGTCGCGTGGCGCCTTTAACAGTCCATAAAGAAGCTCTGTATACGCTCCAGCGGAAGAACTACTCTTATCCAAACGTGTCCCCTTGAAAAAAGAGAGAAATAGTAAGAGATCGAGGGACGCAGGGATAAAAAGAGAGAGGCAGAGAAAAAGCGAGGGAAAATATATGTGAAACACGTATGCCGAGCGGAAACGGCCGGCCGCGCGTAGATACATCCGTGGATATTACGTATCGGAATATACTCGCGGCGTGCTCTTCGAGAGTTAGTGAATGGAGCCCGCGCGCGCGCGCGCGCACTGGTACAGTGGTAGGGGCAGCGTAGGCGTGTTCCCCTGTGTGTGCTGTGCGTATCGCATATGGGGGAAGGGGGGGAGTCTAGGTGCAGTCGCATACAAATGTTTTCTTTTGTAGGTACACGCGAGCTCGGACGCGGCTTTTCTCCCCGCGATTTACGATTCTATTATGGGCAGTCGAGAGCGCGAGCCTCGTTTGTATGTACACCTCGTGCGCGCTGATGCTGGGGCTGCTGTGGCTTTGCTCGGGGGATCGAGCGCTCGTCGATGAATGGCTTGGCTCGATGATTCTGTCGTTTGCTGGGAAGAAAGCTTAATATTAATATTTTGAATATGCGTGCTTTTGAAAAAGTTCAGCGATTTCATCGCTGTATAAGTAACGGAGCAGCGAGTGCATATACACTTTAGCAAGCTGCAAAACCTCTTTGTACATAATATAAATCTAGCAGTCATAAAAGCTACAGCGCGAGCTTCCCATCCTCCCGGCCATAAGCATAATAAGTCGTGCGGGCAGCGCTCGCTTTGGATATCCCGATATCCTAGCAGCGCAGCAGCCGCAACAGCAGCTCTCGCCGAGAGCCTTCTTCTGTCATTTCCGCTCTCCTCTCTCTCTCTCTACGCAGAAACACACCTCCTCTTCCTCCTCGTTTCCCGGTCAGTACACCGTTTTCCTCCCAGCAGCCGCATTATTCTAATAATAATTTACCCCCCCCCCCTCACCTCCTGCTTAATACACGTCGCGGATTTTTTCTCCGCTCGGGGAACTATAAATCTCTTTCTTATAAAAGCTGCGCGCGTGCGCGCGACGTCCGATCAGATCGGAGTGGATTTCAAGTTCGCCCGCGGGCGTGGTATTATACATCCGGATCGGAAATGACGTTTTCTCTCCTAGTGTGCGTATATACACGAAACTAGCGGCGGTAACTTTCCTTTGATTATTAACTCGTTTCGACGCGTTACGGGAGCAGAGATAGCTAAGAGAGAGAGAGAGAGATAAGTCGGCGGAAATTGCGATGCGCGCGACCTGAGCGCGCGCGGCAACAATGCCGCGTAATAACAATAATAAGGTTAGACGTATACGCGCGTGCGTGGCGGAGAAAAAGTGTAACCAAGAGCTCTTGCCTAGCGTAACCTTAGGATTTCATTGAAAAATTGAAGTTTCCATATAGCCCGCGCGCGAGAGCTCGGGCTGCAATTTATGAATCAACGCGTGTTATAAAGTACAAAAGGCTCGTGCCTGCGCGCCAGCTCGCTCTTATGAATTGAGCAAACGCAGACGCGCGCGCCTATCAGCCTCGGCGAATCTCCCTCTTTTCTTGCGCGAAAAACCAAGCGCATCTCGCCGATGAAGAAACCAAGCTCACGTAGAGAGACAATTGCGCCTGAGCCCGAGCGAGCACACCGCCACCGTTTCATTAATTAAACTGATAGAAGCGATTCCTATTATTCGCGCAAGATGCTGCCTGTTTTTCAACGCTGCGCCGGAAGTCGACGTAACTCGTTCTTCCGTTTTGTTTTTCCATATACTCAATGCAGACACACGCGGGAGAGTTTCGCGCGCGCGCGCGCGCAACTATTTCGAAAGCTATAGCGCCGCGTATGCGATTGACGCAGAGTCAAGGATTGAGGAACGGCTATAAGAGTGGATACGTGTGTTATTGAGTTGAATTATGGCCGGGGTATAGGAGCGAGCCGCAAGATGGTTTATGATTCGGTGAAAAAGGGCGCCGAGCAAGCGCGTTTATTAGCAGCGATTTCGATTGTAACTTATCCTTTCTTGCGCCGCTGAGAGGTTTATGGCCGGGCGAGCGGATTGCGCTGGGTTTCTTAATCGCGAACGTGTAATTAATATTTTTCGAATGATATCCGTGAAAGTTTGGCTAACGTTTTTTTTTGTGAGGACTGTTTCTGCGCTCTTTCTATGTGAAGAATGATTTTTTTGAAAAAATACTTTTTTAATTTTGTACAAAATTTAAAAAGTTTAGCAAAAGTTTTAGGATTTTTTACTCGGATTATGAAATGAATTTTATTAAATTTTAGTACAATTTCTTTAAAAATATAGTGATTTTTTGCATATTCACAGCCTATGATTTAAACTATTGATTTTATCCAAAAAATTAATTTCTCCCTATGAATTATTACAAAAATTTACCTTAAAAACCGTTATTCCTACCCTTACCCCAACCCAAAACCAAACTCAAAAAAAATCCCTCTCCGCGTCCATTCACCCAGCACAAAGCGCCTCACCGCAGAGCAGCATCCCGTCCAGTCTCTTCCTCCGCGCTCGCTTATCGCACCTGACTCCGCAGCATCAACCCCGGGGGATAGCGGAAGCGGCGCGTCTAGGGCGCACCGGATGTCGTGCCGGTAGTAGCACTGGAACACAACACACGCCGTTCGCTCGCTCGCTCGTGCAGGTGAGCATCGCTTCAGGAGGAAGTGACGTGCGCGGCCGTCGCTGCCCGATCGCCTTTGCCCATATATATATATGTATATATATACACACACGTGAGGAGCCCTTTATTCATTGCGAGTGAGTTTGTGTGTGTGCATGTGCGATGAGGTGAGCGTGTGAGTGTATTAAAGGCAGGAGCAGCCACCGGCGGGTTTTACGCGTTCTCACGCTCTCCTCCCATTCTCACCCTCCTCTCGCCGCCGCCACCGCCGCCTCCTCCTCTCTTCTTGTTCTTGCTCTCCTCGGCGCTCTGCTCTGCTCGCTTTCGCCAGCGACGTTCTGAATATATCCTTTCTTTCGCTGCTGGACGGCTCGAGCTGCTGTTTTCGGCCCTGCTGATGTTCCAAAGATTTGGGAGTAATGGATAATTATTCTGTTATTTTGAGCGATTAAAGAGAAAAAAGGAAAAAAAAATATTGCCAATAAAACACCCAAGTCGAGAGTTAGAATCTTAAACCTCCGCATCCCGCGCTAAATCAACATTCAGCAAAAACAAATCCTCTTTCCCATCGCGCGAAACGAAAGCACAAGTCAATACATACAGCCAGCCTCAGCTACCTCCTCATCCCATCCTCGCTATCCCCGCCAGCATCTACACGTGTATATACCTCCTTCTCTCTTCCTCCGGCTGCACGCGTAGTAACGTCCAGGCTCCGGTCGGCCAGCTCCGCTCGCGCATCACCCAAGAGAGAGAGAGAGAGAGAGAGAAAGAGCGGCTTCCTAGTCGTAATAAATACCGCTAAAAAACGTACGGCAAAAACCTGCTCGGCCTCGGGCGGCGGCTGCCTCCCTCCCCTCCTCTCTCTCTTCGATACCACCTGTGGATCGCGAAGCTTATTATACGCATGGCAGTGCGTGCGCTCTTTCTCTCTCTCTCTCCTGGGCTTTTTTATAAGCGCTCGAGCGAGTGCCTCTGGTTTCTTCTGTGTTAATGGGCTCGTCCTCTTCCTTTTTCGCTTAATTCGCCCGACAGGCCGCTTCCACGTTTAAGTATACACCGCTCCTCGATATATATACGCGCTTGCGCGGCTTTGTCCTCGCGCGCGCGAGGATACGCCAAAGCGACTGCCCTTATCTTATCGAGCCGCTCTAGGGCCCGCTTTTATGCGAATCATTAAGTTTATAAGCGCGGGCTGCATAGTGAGTCTGGCTATGTATTTACGGCTAATAGGGAAATTATACGGTAGCGCGATTGATTGTTGCGATCGAGCGCGTCTTTTGAAAATTAAAGTAATGCGGCTCTGATAAAGGGCCGAGCTTTTATTCGGCATTATTATTATCCGGGTATTGAGCTAACGGCGAGCTGCAGAGACGATATAATAATGTCTCGGTATGTCGCTGGCTTCTTTTTCCAGCTCGCTCATTACTTTATATATACCGCGCGATTACAGCGCCGCTGAGAATCAATTTTCCCGCGCTAAATATAAACCGCTCGCTCTCGCCTAAATCGCCTCAGCGGGCCGTTTACGTAGTATATACGGAATACCGGATTTTTCTAAGCTCCTCCTGTCTTTACGTCGTAAAACCTTCCTGCCATTCGGCCTGCAGCACTCGTCCATGCGCTCCTATATCCATTACTTTTATAGCGGCAACGGTACCATCCTCGCTCATAAACATCCGCAAAAAATCTCTCTCTCTCCACTCGTGAATGGGAGGGCGCGAAAGCCAGCCTGCTACTCGAACGGCTCAATCGCGGTGGCCGCTCTCTCTTGTCACGAATGAATGAACCCGTAGCTCACGAGAGAGGGAGCGCCGTGTATATCCTTTCAGCGCTCGAGATCCCGTGGAAAAAGAAGAGCGCGAGAGTAGGTATAGCTGCGCGCTCACGGCAGAGGGCATTTCATTCATAAAACGAAGGAGCGCGCGAGCCGGTGGTGGGAGAGCCAAGACTCGCTAATTCAGAGAGCTAGCCGCACCAGCTTCGTCCCACTCTCTCTCAAGCTGCTTCTACGTCCGTTATTATTCTCCCTCTCGCTCGCAACTGCACACCGCGGACTTCTCCTTCTCTCGAGGGCGCGAGCTGCTGCTGCTGCTGCTGGCGCACTCCCACCTCCTTCTCTTTCAGAACGACGTTGTGTGTGTGTGTGTGTGTGAGTGCTGGTAATGAGGGCCTGCTCGTGATGCCCGCGACGTCGAAGAGCGCAACTCAGCCGTGACGACGTCTTTCTTCGTGCCGCCGCTGCTCCTGGTCTTTGGCTCTCCGCCTCGTAGCTTTAATCGGCCAATTACGTGGATTTCGGTAAGCGTGACGCTTAGGGCCCCAGCGACTATTTCACAGCGCGCACGGCTAATTCGTAATTAGCCGCAGCGCGCGCGCGCGGAGAGTCCGAAAATATCTCTCCATTGAGCAAAAGCCGGAGCGCTAACGTATATATCCAGGCTGTATAAGCTACATGCCAATGTCACCGCTCGCGCGAACGGCACGCGCGCAGAATAGCTCTCTCTCTCTCTCTCTCGCTATATATCCGCAAGCGGCCAGCCTCCCGTTCATGAATCGCTGCCGAAGAAGCATCGCAGGAAGGGGACTGCTGCTACACACACGCTCTCGTGTCTCTCTAAGCTCTCTCTCTCGTGCGCTCACTCACACACATATATGCGCGGTGTATTTTCGGTGTCGAGCGCTGCGGCTACTCGGCCATTCAGTAAACCGCTCTCCGCTCGCCGGTAAGCATCTCAAAATTCGCGCGCGCGCGAGCTACTGCACCAGCGGCTTATCGCTCGCCTCTCCCATACACTCGGTTTATATATACACACAGAGCCGTGTGATACACACACACGCCGGACTCTTCCTTCGCGCTCACTTTCAGCCGCGAGGCGAGCGAGCTGCTCTCTCTCTCTCTCTCCCCTTCCTCTCTCCGCACGCACGCGGCTGCTGCTGCTGCTGCTGTTTCTCTTTCCGTTTTCGTTCTCCGGGCTGCGCGCTGCTGCGCTACTACTCGCCGGGCTGCGCTCTCGCACGCTCACCTGCTAGTTTGCTCGCCGGCGCTTCTCCTCCGCTCTCCGTCTGTGATGTGTATGTACTTTTGCGCGTCGAGAGAGACGAATATATAAAGCAGTGCGCGTCAAAGTCGCCGCTCTGATAACACAGGAGAAGAGAGCTGCTTAGGTGGGGGTAGGAGGACTGTTATTGTGATCGCGTGTGTATGTAACGCCGGCCGCGCGCCAGCGTTGCGCAAGAGCCGCTCAGGTATATTCGGAAATAGGCGGCGCGAGTTATGAATTGATAGAGTCGCCCGCTCGCGCGCACATGGCGAGCCGAGCCAAGAACGCAGCGCGCCGGCCGCCTGTCATGGAGCTCTGACACGTGGATTTATGGATGCGCCTTGTGAATGAAGAGAGCCTCTGACGTCGCTGCTGCTGAAGCTGAGCGTCCAGCCGAGTGGAAGATGCGGCTGGAGGGCGGATAAGAGCGGGGGTGCGCGCTCTGCCCTCTCGGAGGACTTTGACAGCTGATTATCCAGCAGTGCTGTGCTATAGTGTGTGGGTACGGTTTTTCGGGGCTGGACAAGAGGTGGCCGTTGATGCATGAATCGCGCTGGCGCGGAGTGCAGAGTCGGGGCCGGGCCAACAGCGGCACTCATGTACGTGGACTACGGGCAGGCCGAGGCAGCGGCGGCGGCGGCACACGCCGGCATGGGAATCAAGGCCATGAAGCCCTTCGGCAGACCCAGAGGTACCTTAGGTGCAGTATCCTTCTTCATCGATTTTATATCTGTTTTGAGTAGCGCGCCGGGCGACGTTTGAGATATCCGGTTTGTAGAGTAGAGGAGGGGGGTTACTGAATCAGTAGATAAAGATCGGCGGATCAGACATGGTGACATGGTGTTTTTTTTATCGATGTAGAATTAGTTTTTGATTTAAGCTGGCTATAAGCGTTTAAGATAAACAGTTAGTCGATTGCACAATGAGCGTGATCTCACCGGAAATGGCTAATTGAAGTGGCTAATTGAAGTGAGCGCAGATAACGCTATTCTCGAAATGCTATCTTGAATTTTAATATCTACATCAATTACAGCTTTATGAATTATCGACTTTCTAGAGCCCCATTCTAGATTCTAAATCGTTCAACGCGAAACACAATAACTCGTTACCAGCTGTCAAACGCATATCTATTACCATAACACAAAGATTATCTAAACACGACAACGAATTATCTCCGCGACAACCAGGACAATTCCTCCCGGTAGCTAAAGCAACAAATCAAATTCTCCCGATCCCGCACTGAAAATAACTTTCCGAACAAAGGAACAAAACAGCACCTCTCCAGTCCCCACACACGCACGCAGAGAAACACACGCTCACCTCATCGCGGCAAAAAGAGCGAAAGAAACCGTAAAACCTCGGCTCGTTCAGCCCGCGAGAGTACAAAGAACCCATATTCATAATGAGAGAACCTCGGGTTTTTTGCATATATACCCGCGCGCTCTCGGCTGTTGCGCCGCGCTCCCCACACATACAATTAAAACGTACGTGAAAGTAATGCCTTTTCATACGCGCCCCGGCAACGACTCGTGCCCGATAGGCGTCGAAGCGGAATACAAGCACCGGCTACCGCTCCAAAGACGACGCCTATATCTACATACACATTATTTGCAAGCCGATTTTTCGCCTCCGTGCAGCGCCAGACCGGAGTTTATGTGTGTGTACAGTCGGCCGGGTGAGCTCGGCCGAAAGGGAAGGCACCGGCTGTGACATCTGGCGGCGAATTGCGCAAGCTCGATCGAGAGTAGGAGACGCGAGGACGATCGGACGCGCTGATTCGAGCGCAAGAGCGCGCGCGTCTTTGTTGTCCGTTATCGTTTTTATTTTTATTTCTCTTCTATATTGCTGCATGCTTAATAAGCGATTCTTTTCCGATCGCGGCTGAATTATTCAGTTCTTTAGGGCGCGTCGCGACGAGGCTGACGATGCTGGGCTCGCTTTCGCGTGAATCACGGCTCGGTGGCACAGAGAGGGCCGCAAATAGCGCAACAAAAGTACAATTAAGCCGCGCGAAAGAAAGAGAAAAAAATAAAATAGAGCATATAACGCACGGAGGCTCGTCGTGCAACAGAGGCGCGCGCGCTCTTACAAAACATCAAACGGCCGAGCCGCGCGCGCGCGCGTAATCAAGAAATAATAGTCCTCAATTTACGTACATGCGCGTAATTCAAGGATAAAAGAAACTTTCGAACGTGAACCCGCAGAACTCGGCAGCGCTGCGGGACAATGAAGCCAAAAGTCGCGTTCATACACACACACACAAGCAGACGCCCGGGCGAAACGAACCCCCCCTCCTGCATGACTGAGCTGTAATCAGTGTGTATGTGTGTATACGATAATATAAAAGGCCGGGCGAGACGAGGAGAGAAAAAGAACAACGAGAGATAGCGAGAGAGAAAAAGACAATTGTGTCCTCGTTAGCGCGCGCGCTAGCACGCATACATTGAGAAAAGTCGCGGGCGCTGTGAGAGCCGAGCGCTCGCGGGGGAATATATTAATGGAAATATCAGCGGACTGGTGCGTAAGGCTTTATTGTTGAATGGGCTCTTATCGCGGCGATAAATAATTTCAGGCTTTTTTCAATGCGGATGGGAGAGATGTAGCTGTCGGCTGGAATGACTCTAGCTCTGAACGTATATTATCATGTATTTTTGTTGTAATCTTTTGTAACCACACTGCTCACCTCAATAATCAAGCTCCTCTCACCGTTCCACAAACAAATCCAGCTCTCGAACAAACTAATTTAAACATTGCACGAAAAGCTGAGTAAACAGAGGTCCTCAACCACAGCGGCGCGTTATCCTCGTTATCAGCGCTTACAAAAAGCAACCAGCGACGGCAGCCACCCACAGAAAAAGAAAAAAAACACGTCCTTTATCTATACCCCCGATAAAAGCGCAGCGCGCGAACCCGGAGGAAAAAAGGGCGTAGGAAGCGAAAGAAAGGCGAACACGCCTCTCTCCAAAGTCAAACGCGCGCATCTCCGATTCGGAAAAAGTCTCGCTAGCAGATCCCCTCCCCCTTTTTTTCCCATCGCTTCCGCTGATATTTAACCAGCTCGTCGTCATCGATGCTCGACGACTTTGCCTTTGTTATCGCGCAGAGTGGAAAGTACGCAAGTAGGAGATAGTGGAGGAGGCGTGCGCGCACGAGAGAGCCGCGACTGATAAGCACGCGTACTTCCCCCGCAGATCTTGCCTTGTTCACGCCTACGGATCTCTGAGCTGGAGTAGAGAGGATGACGACTGACTGAGTGGCAGTTTCTGTCTGACAGTCGTTTTTTTTTTTATTTCAGAGTTTGTCTTGGCTCGGTTTTTCTTACCGGGAATTCGTGACGATAATCGATTCCGAGGAAGCGCGATTAGGTTGAGCGAGGCTTCTTTTTGTTTTGTCGGGGCGAGCGTTGACTTTTGATGAAGAGGACGGAATCTTGTATAGTGAGCGAAAAGGGCGATTTTCTTTTCGAGCGCGCGTTTATTGACGCTTTTGAAAATTGCTTTAATTAAAGTGCAGTGAAAAAGCCGGGAGCGCGCTAATAGCCAGTCCGCATTTTTACAGACTAATAATTATTTGCACTCAATTACCAATCGACAGTTTAATGTCTCAATCCTAAGTACAGCTCTCGTAAACCGCGAAAATTCTTTGGAAAAAAACCCACCGATCCGCCGGTATCCCACGCTGCATACACAGCCACCGTAAAACCTAGAAAATCGCCGGAGGGATGGCTCCTCCCCGAAAAAATTAGCGCCACTAAAATCTTAATTAAAATCCCGCAACACTTTAGCCAGGAGCAGGTTGGCTCTCCGCGAAATTATCAGCGCCGCCGTAAAGATGATTTACCGTCGGCGTCGCCTGTAATAACGAAAAATCCTTGAGCGGCCTCTTTCCCCTCCATTTGCGCGCGGTATATACGTGCATCGTGTGCCGATCGCGATAAAAGCGCTGGCTCTCCGCGTGTACTCGTATGTACAAGTACTTATATACTCCGGGGATCCCTCCGCACGGTAGCGCGATGCGAAAAATCGGACAAAAAGCGCGCGCGAGAGCGCGTTTTCACGCGATGCCCTTATGCATGTATTCATAGAGGCGCTCGCGAGCGCGAGGTGCAAAAAATAATTGAATATTAAATTTATGATTTATTAAGGCCATTGTTTTCGAGAGCGAGCGAGAGAGCGCTTTATTTTCTTCTCGTTTTTCCTGTTTTATCGCGACAAAAAGACATTACTGCGGTCGCGATTGCCTGTGTATGTGTGTGTCTGTGTATGTGGGTACGAGCGAGTGTGGTAGCAGTCGGGGCTTCGTCAAATTACACGTCATTAAAAAGATTGGAGCGAATTAAGTGTATGTACATGGGCCTAGAAAGAAGCGGCCGAGCCAATTGCTAGAAAAGTTGAAAATAAGAAGACGAGCTTGAGCCGAGGCTGCGAGTGTGTTTGCCCTTCGGCTTGCCTTAACTTTTTAGCTGATGCCGTGTAATTTGTTATATAAAATAATCTAGGGACTCTCAAGGTTTTATCAGTATAAACGAGAACGATTCTCGCTGTATTATACACATTATTTTTTCAAGCATTCAATTTAGTCTTACTGCGTTACAAGTTGTAACTTCAAATTCGTAATCTACCAGATGTCCTAAAAGAAAAAAACGTAAAAAGAAACTATCAAAAAATCCTATGCACCTCTTAACAAATCAATCATCGCTCGATCAAAGCAGAAACCACCCAGAGCCAAAGCAAATCCCACAACCAACAAAACTCCAAATTTTCGTCGCCAATGCCGAGTTCATTGGGCTATCAAGCGCAGGCACGTCGGGGGTACACTGGGAGCATACATTAAAAAGTCGGCTGGTCCGACAGGTGCAACACGCGCACACGCACGCCTCTGTGTATATACATGTATGTTTAACTGCCTCGAAAAACTCTGATATACATTTTCGCCTTCGCCTTCCATATGCCGAAAAAAAAGGCATATTGTGTAGTCGAGCTATGTACTTAATGAATTTCGTAGCGAGAACTGGCGCGCTCGGTGTAATTCGGCCCGACCGCAATTATATTTGCGCGATCATTTAATTTGGGAGAATTGTAAGAGCGACGAACGTGCAATTGCGCGACAAAGTTCGGGGTATGGGCTAGGGGTGTATATAGAGGCGTCAATTTGCGGTTTTGGGAGCCAGATTAGTTGACGATTGTGGGTGATGACATTTGTTAAATTAGTGCCGTTGTTGACAGCCTTATTATTAATTATAAATATTTATTCGAAAACTTCCGATATCCACCTACAATTTATCACAACAGCCTAAAGCTACACTTCCAACTCCCATCATCAACCGTTCAAAGCCATCACCTCCCCCACCAGCCTCCAATCAATCAATAAACATCCCTCTTCAACATCCCCTCGCATAATAACACCCTCCGCTCTCAAAAGCCACCACTCACATCCAACAATACCTCAGCCTCCTCGCGATTAGACGCCAAGCATTTACCAGTCAACGGGCGTGATTAATGCGCCGAAAATGAGCAGTCAACAGGTGCAGCTCGCGAGCGCAATGACAATGCGCCCCGTAGGCCGACGCCCGCAGAGCGCAACAGGTACGTTCGTATAACTACCGACAAAGGGGAACGAGCACGGGGTGTGCTGGTTTAATAGAGAAAGGGCTGGAAAACGGACGCGCGGCGCGTTTTTTTTTTCTCTTTTAAGGCTTAACATAGGAGGGAGCGCGTACAATGGGCTTTTTGGAGAAGGAGAGTAAACGCGGAGGCGCGTGCGGGAGATTAGGCGTGTTTGGAGAACAGATAAGGGAACGTTTTTTTTCCGGTGCGCGGAGGTATTTGGTTTTATAGAGCGAGGGGAGGGGATTTTTATTAACGTTTGTTAAGAGTTGAGTTTGAGTAAATGTTTGCTCTCGAAAGAGAGTTATGAAGTTTCGAATTTTAATCTGCGCGTGCCTTTTTGTGTGCTGAGCAAACGCTCGGATTTCGCTCGATACACGGGATATTTGGATAAAAGATCACAAAGTTAAATTACTCTCGGAAAGCCACTAGCTCTCAGCCCGACCACTCTCCCCAAAACTCATCACCTATCGTCTATTAATACCATCTCGCAAATCAAAGCCCACTCAAACCTCTCACTCCCAACTCTGCACTCTCCCAGACAGCTCTAAAATGACGTTTTCGATTTCTAAACCGATCGGCTGGCCTCGTCCGGTCTGTGTAACGCTCGCCACTTGTACATTAAGCCAAGCTCGTGTATATAGGTGTATGCGAGCGCCGAGAAGAAGGAAGAAGCGCGCACACTCTATTTTAAACGAAGAGGAGGTTGGCGTAGAGGCAGCAGAAGCAGCAGCACGTGCGCTCGCGCGTCCGTTAAGCTCATTTACAACGCCTTCCTGGCCTCTCGCTCGACTGCCCCATATGACACGCCGCTGCGCTGCCGTCATTTTCTTCTTACTCTTTTTTTCTTTCTTCCTTATACGGGGCCGACGCCGCTGCTTTGGCGCCTACGCGCCGCTTGGGAAAAGGCGCACGAAACGCTGCCGATGCGCCCGAGTTTGCCTGATTGCGGCCGTTCGCACTTTGCGATATTGCCGTCTCTCGCTTTTGTTTTCTTTTGATTGATGGATATTTTTATTCGCGGATTTTTCTTGAATTGGATTTAGAACACTTTTACTTTTTGTAAAATCATCGTTTAAAATCGTGAAGTTTGAAAAATTTTCTGCAAATTTTATTGCAGCGCGCAGGCAAAAAAAGACGCTCGCCGAAAGCTTCAACCCGCTTCTCCGGCGCTCGTCAAAACACAGCAGTCCACCAGCAACGCAATTGCCCAAAAATAAACCCAGCGGCGAGCACGCGCGCCTAACATATTCCATCTCTCTCGCAAACTTTTTCAAACACACCGCCACGACACCTCGACGATTCCTCGCTCGTCGATTGCAATAATACACGCCCGAAAAAATAATTATCTATCAAGACTATACTTATATTATTATTCCCTCGCAGTATACACGCTCTTATACCGAGTCTACATACCGGCAAGCGCGCATCGAAATAAAACGCTATGTAAATTTATGTAGAACGTCGGCCGCGCGGGGTTAGGTGTCGTCTGACCCCAGGTCAGGCCCAGCGCATTAACATTTTTAAAAGCGCTCGATCGAGCAGCGCAGTTCGATTTCGTCTCTTCTTTCTTTCTCGCAATCGTCGCATTATGCTAAGCGCGTCGTTTGTGTGCTCGCGCTGCTGGCGTGTAAATTTAAAAATTTCATCGTTCCAAAGCGCTCGGCTATACGCATGTATACACTAATTCGAGGTTCTCTCTTTTAGCCGCTCGATCGCCGCACGGTTAATGCTATTGAAATTTCACATATTCGTAATTTCTGCATTCGTAAGCGCTCGAAAAGGGGAGCAGAGTCAGTGACTTTCTGCGGCGCACGATAAACTGACCCCTCGCTTCTCGGGAAATTATTCAGCGCTCGGTAATTAAATTTAGTTTTCTGTTTAAAGTTATTTATACTTTTTAGCGAGTTTATACCTCGCGGCTAATTAAAAATGCGCGCGCACTTTAATTTCGCTCGCACGGCCGCTTTTTAAACGCATCTTCATGCGTTAAACAATAATAGCGCATTAATAAGAGGCTCGCCGTATATAATACGAAGTTCACATTGTTTATACTTATTATAACAAGCTACATCAATAAACATTCGTCGGCGTACAATGCGTATACCTAAATTAATAAGTATATCGCGCCGGCTGGCCAGCTCTAGCGTGAATACTAAACTCGACTCCCACTTTCGCCCGGCCAAGCATATGTTTAATCGCTCGCCAACGCGCACGCGCACGCGCCTCTTTGTCATTTCTTTTTACGTCCACGCGGCCGCGAGGAATATAATTTCACAAGGCTCGTTACATACCGTTGACCGGCGAGCTATAAGCTCTCGTTTGGAAGCTCGTTCATTGTTTGCGATTTGAGTTTCTCGCGGGTATAATCGACGCTGACCCATCGCTCTGGCTTGGCTCACGTGGACCTGTATTGGCCAATAATGCTGGCTTTGTTTCTCCTCTTTTTGTTATGCACTTCTATTTTTTT
Source organism: Eupelmus urozonus (assembly GCA_900480035.1). NCBI lineage: Eukaryota > Metazoa > Arthropoda > Insecta > Hymenoptera > Eupelmidae > Eupelmus > Eupelmus urozonus. Next base: position 63,544 of record UELX01000073.1, on the reverse strand, counting down.
CTATTTCTTCTGAAATTTCAATTGTTTTTTCCTTTGTCTTCGACGCGCTTAATATTGACGCTGTCGTCGTTTTAGTTTTTAATCTCTGAATGCTATTATCGCTCGGGCGGCGAAAAGGCAATGTATGCCATAATCAATTCCTTGTTTCTTTTTTTTTTCTGCTGAAACAAAGCTACCCGATTTTTACGAACGCGTATATAATGAGGATTTATCAAAGACGTAATTAAAAGCGAAGTCGCTCGTACAAACCGCGAGAATGTGGAGGAAAAAAATATGTTGCGCGCGGCGATAACGATAAAGAGCGTATCGTTAAAGCAGTAGCTGCCGCGCGCCGAGATATACTCCGTCCGAGCTTTTGTATCGAATAAGTCTATAAAAGGGTTACTCTAACGAGCGCTAATTTACATTCAATGAATTGCTCGGTAAACTTATTACTTTATTTACCATTTAAATATTTAGCAGTCCGAGGTAAAATTAAAATTTTAATCGTAGCTACAAATGCCTTTCGCGATGAATTAATTAGTGAACTTTTTTGTTCGACAGACTTAAATAAAAGAAAAGTTAATTTCTATATAATTCTTGGCTGGCATTCTCCGCTTTTGCGAAAAAAAGCGGCTTTCGCGCCGTCGCGGCAAATAAATATTAATTTCAATACGGCCGCGCGGGAGCAGAAGCTAATTATAGCCGCGCTCGATCCCTCTTTCGCAAAAAACCTATAAAAACCCTCTAAGAAGCGGCGCTCGCTCACCAGCGGCTCATCCACTCCCCCCGGTTCGTTAAAAGAAAAATTCCCCTCCTCACGTGTGTATCCTCCCCTTAATCGCTCCCAGCCCAATCCCACTAATCCCCCCCTTAAGCTCTCCCGACGGTTGACTTCTCTATACCCAGCCAAAGACGGAGTTTCGCGAGCAAAAGCCCGCACTTGTTCGCCGAGGCATAACTCGATGCACCTGCGCGCTGCTCCTATTTTGTCGACGATGCTATCAGCATTACCGCATGCGCGCTAGGCCAGCAGCGCGCGAGTATCAACCGCCCCTGCAAACGCACCTGACGCGCGCGCCCTGGCTCTCTCTCTCGCGCAAACTCTCCGCGTACTACGCACCGTGTGAGAATCGCCATTAAGCCGGCTTCTCACACGCTCCCCCCTCCCCGCTTCTATATACTCTACCCGGGACACTCCTCTGTGTCTCTTTCGGGCCCCAAGCGCGCTGCACGTACGCACCTTGCAACCCCTTGTGTGTATGTGTATACATGTGCGGGCGTCGCGCTCCGGCGGGCAGAGACCGAGAGAGAGAGAGAGAGAGCCTCATCGAAAATGCAAAGAGAGACAAAGAGAGAGATGCGTGTGCTTGATGAGAGAGAGAGAGAGGTGCTTTGTCCCCCCGGGAATGCCCGGCTTTCACGGATTACACGCCGATGGACGTAATCGTGGAACGATGTCGGACACCTCGCGCGCGCGAGAGATGGTAATGAGCTGGGTCGTTGACTCGCGGCAGCGGGATTTTTGGAGGTTTTCTCCGGAGTAGTTGGTGGGTAATTAGCGCCGCTGGGCTTTGTTGCCGGGCCCGGAGGAAATGGCTTGTTTTGTTTCCAGAGAGGCGGAGAAGGTGGATTCCTTTTTTTTCCTGCTGCGGATGGCTGGCCGAAAATTGCGATGGCCTCGCCGGGCAGAGTGTAGTTGTTAAAAGGTTTTGCGAGGAGATGTTACGATTAGAGGCTCTAATTTATTGTGCGACCTGTCGCGCTGGCCTCTCGGTCTGATCTATTGTTTTTCGCGAAATGACGGACGGCTGGTTTTATTTGAATTTTGGTTGATGTCTAATTAGGAATCTATTTAAATTTCGAGGGAATACCTATGTTTTTTCTATTATGAGCTTGTAATTTTTAGACACTTTTTCGACCATAATTCATAAAAATTTCAAAAATATATATTAAAAATTCATTAGAACTTGAAAAAAAACTTAATTATCACAAACACGACTATATCCCGCAATCATCATAAACTATACCAAAAATTGCGCTCTTCCCACACGAATCGTGCGGGCACATCAAACTTGCACACCTCAACCCACAACCGTCCCACATACCCTATACACACCCCAATAACTTCACCATGCGTCTTGCGATTCGTTAAAAACCGGTCACGCACAAAAATCGGCAGCGCTGCAAAAATGCGTTCTCACCATCAAAACCCCCCCTCTTTTTTCTCAAAAAGCAAAACGAAGAAAAAAAAAGCTCAAACTGTATAACTAAAGGAACCTTTTTCTGCTCTCTGTTACAGATATCCCGGCGCAAGTGCCACCGCTTACGCCCGGCACCAACAAGAAGATGACCGAGGCCTTGAAGGCCTCCTTCGCATCGTGGGAAAAAGAACAAATTCGCCTCAACATAACCAAAGGTCAGTGTGCGCTCAGCCGACTCCTGTATATATACATGCTCAAGTCTACAATACGCGCGATGCGCGCACAATGCATCAGAGCGCGCCTCGCTACTCGCGACCAGTCCGCGAGAGAGTCTGAACAAAGCGGCCCCGCGGCCCGCATTATAATTTCGCATTATGCGCGCCGAATGCCGGGGAATGTGTATAATACGTAGACGCGCGAAAACTTTGGATTCCTCGGCGATCGGGTAATTAAAAGGTCGCGCAGAGAGCCGCGGCTGAGGAATTGGAGGAATTCTTTTATGCGCGGTCGTGTTAGGGAATGTCTTTGCGTTAGGTCTGAATGTATAATACAGGCTGTAGCTTGGCTCTTTTCGTGTACTGATATAGAATGTATATACTCATAATTATACTCGCTTTACTTTGAAGTATCGTTCAGGATAGTTTTTTTATTCTCGAATCGTTATATGAATCAGAGGACTTGCAAATTCTACAAACACGAAAAAGCGTTAAGTAACTCGGATCTGCGCGATCGCAATCTAATGCCCCTCGTCGCGTCTAATTAAATTAATTTCCACCTAATAATACGTATCTCGGCCGGGCGAGCGGGCAGTTTCCTCACGAAAAATACCGGGCATACGTGAAAAGAAATCCATTGCCACACGCACACAGCGACGCGCTCGCACGATTTCAATTAAAATCCGCGCGAATGGCATTAATCATGCCTATCATTACCGCGCGGATAAACTCTCTCGCCTCTCCCCAGCCGAGGCATTTTTTCCCCTCTCCAGCGGCTCTCGCGTGTCCAATTCCGACATACCTTCGCCGGCGAGGGTATATAGTTCAATGGGCAGCGCGTACCGAGCGCGCGTAAATAGCACTTGTCGCACTTTCATCTGTCTACCGTGCGTGTGTATGTAGGATCGGTCATATTGAAGAGGAAAAAAAAAGGAACGCGCGCGTATACACCCTCCCTCGCTTGCCCAATGTCTCTTTCGCCTCGCACACAGACACTTTTACACACAAAGTGTAACAGTGTTACACGTGCAGAGGCAGAGAGAGAGAGGAGAGGCTCGAGTGCGCGCAGCGAGTGGAACGTTACGAGAGAGCGTGCTCCTAAGGTTCACGGAGGTCAGGCGAGGTGATCTCTCCCTCTCTCTATTCTGTCAGGGCAGAGAGCAAAGAGAGAGAGAGAGAGGTGGGGGAGAGCGTAAGAGAGGCGAGGGCATTTAGACCGGAAGTATCGTCACACCCGCCTGGCTCTGAATGCGCATACCGGATGTGTGGCATCGGCTCCCCATCGGAGGCCCATCAAGCATCGTCGCGTTCTGAGAGAGAGAGTTTAAACACGCGCGCGCGATTCGGTGCGCCGAGTTCATTCGCTGCTACTTTGCAAAGGACCTGCCCCCGCACGATGCGCGCTAGATTAGACGCGCTCGACCTGCTAATGAGCGGCAGAGTGCCGCCGCAGGCGGCGATCGCGAGAGCGTTAAGATTCGCGGCACTGATTTCGCTCGGACGCGCTTTTTTTTTTCTTTCTTCTTTCGATCGCGGGAGTCCGTAGTACGGCTCGGATAGATTATACATGCGCGCGGGCCTTTGTTTCGAGGGCTTTTCTTTATTGCCGCAATCGGCCGGAGCGGTCTTTTTTTCTGCTTTCGAGCGGTGTACCGTTTTATCAGGTAGTTTAGAAGGAGGGTTATTCGGTTTTTGTTCTCTTACCAATAGAAATGTCAGACTAAATGCTCGATAAAATTCATCGACGAGCCTTCTGTTAATCTCAGCCTGCGGCAAGTATACGTCAAATCAGAGGCACTATAGGAAAAAATACCGAAAAAATAAAAACGCCGGCCCCGCCAGGAAAAAAAAAGGAAGAAAGGAGAGAAATAGAGATGAGGAAGCGCGAGGGCCAAGCGAAGAGGGGCCCAAACAAAAGAGTCTGTTAACAGAGCCAACAAGAATCAAGCCGAGCAAACAGCGAGGCGATCCTCAAATATCGGCGGGCCTCTTTGATCGTTTCCCCGGCCATTAGAAACTGCAGGCGCGCGCGCGCTCGTTTCGCGCCCGGCTCGTCGCACCTCTGCCTCCTCCATATCCACACATATATATATACCTGTTTGCCGTTCATGACCGCCGACGAACTATTCCCTCTCCCGAGTCCTTCGCTCTTTTCCTATACCCGCCACTCGTGATATTCATTCATCTTTTTTTCTCTTCGCCGCGCGATGATCTGTAGAGGCTAGCCGTACGTTTGCTCGCTTTTAAGTATATTTAAGGGGAATTTGCATTTCTTTTGTTAATGCGATTCAGGAGGTCGCGCGCGCGCGCCTTGCGATCGCCATACAGCTCGGCCGTCTGGCCGCGTGTTTGCTTTTGCTTTTATTGCCGGGCTGTCCCAATATTTTCGTACAACATACTTAAGTGCCTGGGCAATCAGAGCCGAGGGTACACACGCCGATAGATTTTATCGTCGCAAATTACAAGCGCTGCTCTCAGGCCTGAATTAACAATTCGATCGGAGATTACGAGCCAGCGGTACATCTATACGAGTAATTTAAGCCGCCGGCGGTACGCTAATTCCAGAATTATAATTTTCGAAAGAAGCAGCTTTTCTTAGGCTAAACGCGATGTAGAACGAAACCGGCTCTCTTGGCGTGATTGCGGGAATATGAGCTTCGAGTGAAGAGATAGGCTGGAGAGAGAGAGACAATGCGTTATAACGTCCCGAGAGCGCGCGTCAACATGGGCGTGCGCCGACGTGGTTTAGTCGCGCCTCTTTTGCGCGCGAGCTATTTTTTAAGCATACATACGCATGTACTTAGACAGACGTTGTCTCGTTCTCGCTAGCTGTTTCATTCATGCGTATATATTTTGTCTGACGTATATAGCGTAACCTCGCAATCAGCTTTCGGAAGTATCCATAGTCTACTAGTAATAATGAATATAGTTTTTATTATAATAACGTAAAAATTTGGCGTTTTTCTGTCCACAGATCCCCGGCAATGGTCGGAATCGGCGGTGGCGAACTGGCTGCACTGGGCCATCCGCGAGTTCTCGCTCGAGGGCGTAGCGATGCAGCCCTGGCAGAACATGAACGGCAAGCAGATCTGCGCCATGGGCAAGGAGTCCTTCCTGGCGCGCGCGCCAGCCTTCATGGGCGACATCCTCTGGGAGCATCTCGAGCAACTCCAGAAAGGTAAGCCACTATTTTACAATAATTTTCCTCTATTAAAATTTATATGAATATGTGCCGGTGATGATCGTACAAATTGATGCATCCACCATTTATCAAAGCGCGACGACAAATTAGTTCTCCAGCCATAGAAGCGAGAGAAAAAAGAGCCGTTGCTCCAGGGGGCCACGCTGCTTAAGCGCTCGTTTCTGTATGAATGAGCGCGCGCGCGCGCGTCATCGCTCCGGTTCGGAGCAAGTGAAACAGCCGAGAGAGAGAGAGAAAAAAGTTGCAGCAGCGAAAAGGGAAACGTAAGAGAGGAAGCCACGCTAGAGCAGACCTAAAGCTAAGAATGGAAAAAGACGCGTAAACGCGCGGGCGAACGGTAGCGCCCCGTACAACATCCTGCTGTGACTCGGTGAAAATAGATCAGATTTCCGTAAAATCGCGATATCTCCCCCCCTCCCCTCTCGGCGCACTGCAACAGGTAGAACGCGCAGCCGGTGAATGGAGCGCGAAGCACAATGACGCGTACAGAATGACGAGAGAGCGCATTGAATCGGGCGCCTCGTGCACGTTTTTGTGCGCCTGCCCTCCGGAGATACAGACGTATATATATATAGGAAGAAAGGAGAGAGAGAGAGAGCTCTATAGAAATCAGCTGGTAGTCCGGAAACGCAGAGAGAGGCCATAATAGCCGATATGTATACCGAGCCGCGTCGATGCGCCGTATACCTACTGACGATTTTACGAGGACACGCGTGCGCTCTTACGCAAATCGAGCTTTATGGGCCCGTCAGAGTCGTCGTAACGATGCCTTTTTTCTCTCCTCGACGTCGAGGGTGGATCTCGCTGAATGACGGGGGCCCTCCAGCGCGTAGTTTACGCTGCGCTCTATTGACAGAGCGAGTTCGACGCGCGGCGGGCTTCATTGAGAACTCGTTGGATTTACCTTTTCTCTTGCTTTCTCGGTTCCGCTGGAGAGGACGGACGCTCGTTCAGGAAATTTTCTGTCAAATTTTACGGCCGGGACGCTCGATGGGCCTTTTCGAGTGCTCTGCTTTGCTGATGGGTGAATGTTCTTTTAAGTGACGTTTGTTTTGTGGTTTATTGTTTGACTAATGGAATGTTTCTTCGTGTATAAGATGATTCACTTTTAAAATATAATTGTTACATTGCAAATAAATATTTTTAAATTAAACTTTTTTATTGTAAAGTTAAAACATTACGAACTTTAAGCTCAGCGCTCCCAATTTCGCAAAAGGCCAAAAGCCAATCAACCTCACACAAACGGAAAGTCGCTTTTCGAATCTCCCTCCAAAAAAAACCGTCACAGATACCCCCTCAGCAGCGGATCTGAAGAAAAGCAGGAAGCGCCGATTTCGCCGCCGATGCAGTAGAAAAAAAAAGCCAGCGCGCTCGCAACAGAAGCAGAAAAAAAAACTGCGGCGAGAGAACGAAGAGCTAGATCGTTGCCATGCACGCGTTCACGGTTTCTGATTCTCCGCGCGTGCAAGGGACATTTTCCAATCTTCGGCAACAATAACCCGTACGAAAGTGTAATTGGACTCGGCCGACGAGAGCGTGCGCCGCGCGTTTTGCAAGCCGCCCCGGAGATTCCGATCTCTTTGTTCGCTCTCCGAAGTGAGAGAGAGCCGCGCATGCGAAACGCTCGCTCTCTGGGAGTTCTTATCTCGGCGATGGGTTCATCAGACTTGTTTGCGATAAAAATTAATATTACGGTTCGGAGCAAACGAGAGAGAGCCGATTGTGATATTTTTCTCGCTTCCGGTGCTGCAGCAGCAGCAGCGCTGGCTTTTTATTATCGCGCGGACTTTACGGAGCGCGAGCGCGAGCAGGCGGCTTCAATTTTTATGATAATTTCTGGGGAAAAATTATGGTCTATTGTTGAGGGGAAAGAGCCCGCCGAGTGATTGAATGGCTCGAAGCTTGCATGTCGCTCTTTTACAGCCGCTCGCTCGCTTGATTACTGAATGCGGCATTGTTAACATGTGCTTCGCGGAACTCGACAAGCGAATCTCGATTAGCCGTAACAACGCGGAACATCATCGGCACGTTCCCTCAAACTCTCCAAGCCTTGATAAACTAACCCAAATACAATCATTCAATTCCAGACGTAGATCTCGAAAAAGCGTCGCTGGAGAACATGCCGGCCAACCTCTACGAGAGCGTCTGCGTGCCGGATTTAGGTGAGTTCCTGGGCTACCAGGCGAACGCGGCTGCGGCCAGTGCGCCAACGGCGCCGACAGCCTCGGACTCCAAGGTCTCCTCGGCGGCTTCGACGCCGGCCGGCAACTCGAACAGCTCGACGCCAGCGGCGAGCGGCTCGCAGTCTGCCGCGATGTCCGCACCCTCCCCGGTCGCTGTGCCTCTGGGACCACGGACTTATCACAATGATGGTGAGTACTGGTTTTTTTTATTGGCCTTGTGACATTTTTTATTGCTGATTACTTTATTTTCTTATACGAGAGGTTGCTCATATCAAATTTAACCTAAATAGAACCATAAACCCCACTTGATTATTCCCTAACGATTATGAAAAAAAACTCAAAACTAGGACTTTTCCAACTCGCTTCCCCGATCGCAATGCAAAAAAAAAAGAAAAAAAAAACGAAAGCACAGCGCATTGCGAGTCTCATGCGCCCGAGGTTTCTCATTGTTACGTCAAGCGAGCCGCGCGGCTCTTCCCCGCGCCGCGTCTCCCCGATAGCATCTATTCCCGAGCCCGAGTTGCGGCGACTCGAAGCGCGGGCGTTGCGTTATATACGCGCGCAAAGGGGCCCCCTCATTACATTAGCCCCCTCGCGCCTCCCTGCATACCTCGCGCGGCTAATTCTCTGTCGCCTGCTTTCGTTTCTGCGAATGGGATTGCCGAATGGATTTGCGAGGAGAGAGACAATCATCTGGTTGTTTTAATTGTTTGATCGTTGCGTGGCTGTGGGTGGGGAGAAGTGTAATTAAGAGGAGGTGCGGAGTGCTGCTGCTGTGGGTGAGAATGTTTTATTTCTAGTGGGAGAGTGTTGATGGAACATTTTTCTGTTTGTTACTAAATGCCGGTTAATTATTCAGGCAATTTGAAGGAGGGATCGATCCCTTTTTATCCAGTCGATCGGCGTATATTCTAATGCGTTATGAATTATTTATAAATCTTTTTTCATTCCATAAAAAGCTTGAATAAAGATACGCTGCTTTATTAAACAGTACTTTCACGATAACATAAACTTTTACTTAAATCAATATTAATGTGTTTAAGTTTGAACGAACCTGTAAACGAGTGCATTCTGATATTTTATTGAAAACGCAGAGCATAATGTACTTTAATTCATGCATGCATTCTTAATTCTTACTCTGTATAATGAAGCTACTTCGATCCCTACATCTCAACATTATAAATTCAATTGCACCCGTAAAAACCACCACGGAAAAAACCTAACAATCCTCCCAACTCCCAACCCAACCTCACCAAAAACAAAAAAAAAATCCATCCAACAAAACAACGAAACCTCCACTAGAAAAAAAAAAGAACCATCCTCACAGAACGACTGGGTCATAGCCCGCTCGCCAAGCGAGCGCAACAATTACCGGGACACAAGCATATACCCACCGCTAAGGAATCTTACGTCAGAGCGCGATGCTCGCAGTGACCGTGGCATCAGCCACTATACGCGAACGAGGGAAAGCCGCAGCGCTCCATGCCTCGCTGCGGACAATATAGTCGCGCGACGATCCGCCTCTGCGAGTTTCCATCCTCGCGACGCGCAGCGGTAATTTTCGCGCGCGCCGGCCTGTACCCACCCACCGAAATATCGTGCGCGTTGCGTCAGAGAAGCACTTATTATTGCGTTTTACGAGGATGGGCTTCGATCGAGCTGATAAATCGCAGTTTTGCGCTGAATTAAGGGGGTTGGGTAATGCGAGAAGGGTGGTAAGCGCGTGGGCAGTATCGATTCTTAATCTCCGCGAAATTTCGAAAAGCTTGCGTAAAGGCAGGCGCGATTGCCAAGTGTACGGTTATTGCGGGGTTTCAGTCCGCTGGATTTCAGTGTTACGACCGTCAATCCGCGAAACTCGCGTGTGTGTTTCATTCATGAAAAAAAAAGAATCGGGTTACTGGAAAAGGCTTGAATGAAATATTCGGAAATAGCCTAAGTAGTATGAATAAACGTGCAGTCGCAACGCAGTCGATAACCATCGAAAACTTTTCCACACCGAGCGGTATAAACTTCACACAAGCGACTATCGCTCATTAAATTTTTTCTTTTCGACCGAGCGAATCTAATATAGCACACGCCGGTGGATAATAGATTCGCCACGGCGCTTATTCAATGCTCTCCCGCGCTCCACGTGTCTTCGGCCATGGTAATGACAATAATAATAATTCCACGGACGGCAGCGAGGCGATGATGAAGCGAGGCCCCCCGTTCCCTCAACTCTTACTCTCGCATTCGAAAAATGTGCGTCAGTCGACCCTCGCGCCCAAAAGTATTATAATCCAGCTCGATCACGTACGTTATTCCTCGCTTATACGGCGCAAGTTGCGCGCGCGCGTGGTTGTATTTATAACCGCGGCTATAGCAAATTTCAAATCGATTCGCGACGATGTATCGGCCGCTCTTCAATCTGCGCAAGCGTATTTTATTTTTAATCGCTCGCGATGATGTAAGTTTTCGTTTATATTAGCGTGATTGTTCACTTGATTGTATTGTTAATTTCTTATTCTTTCTGCATAACTTGAGTACGGGGAAGGCAGATAAAAGTGTGCTTCGTGCGTCTACGTGCGTGTATTGAGCGCGTGACTCACCGGCAATTTTCAAGTTATTTCAGTCTTAATTTAGAATAATCAGAAGATTTACCGAGCCACCACTCCGCTTTTCAACCCAAGCTCTAAACTATTTCAAAGAACGATAAAAAAAAAGCATTGTCCACCTTAAATGACCAAAGCCGCCAAACCACCCAGTCGCCAACACTCGCTATTCAGCTCGCAAAATCTGCAAAGCACTATCGCATCGATCTCGAACGTCAACAGGCGCTGTCAGCACGCCGCGGCTATCAATATTAATAATCATACATCCCAGTCAACGCACCCACTCCCGCGCATGTGACAAGGCCAGCAGCGAGGGCTGTGCTATCCCCGACGTCACGTATAGCGGAGTTTGCGCGCCGCCGAGACGATAGCCGCAGAGAAGAGAGAGAGAGAGGGATAATGCCGGCTTGGCCAAAAAAGGACCGCGCGCGCCTCGTCGTCTTTACGCACGCGCGCGCGCGTTCGTTTAACTCGCGCCGCGAGCTGACTACCGATCGCGATGGTCGCTGCATTCTGATGACGGCTCCGCCAAGAGACGCTCGCCCTGCAGCGAGGAGATAGCTACTGTGCTAAGGATTGAGCGGAGATTGTTTTTTAGAAGCGAGTTTGCGGCTTGGTTAAGTTGGCTTGGATGTAAAGTTTATGTGAAAGTAAGTCGTATGGTTGCGTCCTCGTCGGAACTGTTTTTTTTATAGTATTAGAGGGTAGAACAGATTCGCGTGCATCTGCTAGAGCGGGCCAACTTCTTTCGAACCCTCCTGTGTGCCAGCGAAAAGCGAGCATAGCAGCTAACAATACCGGCCATCTTCGCGCTCCCCAAGTAGGAGGTGTTTCAGGGGGCCAGAAGAAGAAGACGCGACTGAAAGAAAAGAGGGAGGAGGCGAGCAGATAATACACCCTAGAAACGAGAGAGAGCGAGATAAACGAAAAAACTGCTTTTCCCCAAGGGCCGCTCGAGCAACAATGGCTCTCTGCACTCTCGGGGGAGGAGCACTCGAGTAGAGTCTCTCTCTCTCTCTCTCTCTTTATCTCTCGTTGCTCCGGAGAGTATATATCGGAGGGCAGCAGCAGCGGCAGCAGGCAGGTCCCCACCCCCCGGCTTCCGGTTGTAACGCGAGAGCTTTCGGGGACTAGCGCACACTCCAGAGCCAAGAGAACGCTAACGACCGGATCGGCTCTATACACACGCGCCTCTCTGCGTGTGTATGTAGGGTAACTCGCGCTCGCGTATACACCACTGATTTCGTGTATTATTTTCGTGTCTGTCTGCGTGCAGCGCACTCCAAGAGGTGTGTGTGTGTACACGAGCGCGATGCCTACTACTCGAGAGCTGCGCCTGCGTTCCCCTCTCTTACGCTCGCGAGTTTCTGAATGAACGTCCCTACCTACTGAGACTCGCGGTGCGAGAATCGCTCTTGCTTTTCCGCGAGTCGATGTAGAACAAATCGTGCACGCCAAAAATGTTTTTACATTTTACTTCATTTGATCAGAAAAATGTTATCATTCAGATTATCTGGATTGACAAATGTATAAAAAAGACAATGTTTATAAAAAAATATAACGAAAATAATATTTGGTCACATACGCATAAATATTACAATTGATCCAACGTACGCGTATTAAAAAGAATCAAGCGAAAGCCAGAGCGCGCGATGAATCATACCAAGCGAAAGCCCAGAGAGAGAAGAGCCGGAGCGCGCGTCCAACATTAGGTGTGGGTGCAAGGGCAATTTGCGCGAGCCGCGCACTTATACGCTAGATGAATCGAGCAGACTACCATCTCTCTCTCTCTCTCCACAGCTGTGCGCCGCTTCATGAAGCTATACACTTTATGAATGAAACGCGCAGCCAGCGCGCGCGAGACGTTTTTACTCCTCTACGACCTTGAATCTCGCTCTCTCGCTCTCCAGCTATATACCTTTTCTTTTTTATAAACCTCCCGCTTCTCATTCAGGAGGATCGACACCTTTTCCGCTTTTGTGCGGAGCGGCGACAAAAGCCGCGAATGTCGCGCGCAACCCTTTCGCTCTTTTTTTCTTTATCTTGGATATAAGTAAAAGGTACTTGCGATGCAGGCGCTGTTCTTTTTTCGTGCAATTTGTATTCTTCGGTACGATCGCTCAGCGCCGATTGATGTCTCGTTTTCCGTGAGCCCGGCGCGACGGTTGCTTTATTTTTTTTCTTATTGTCCCGGTGGGAGGTCCCGAGCTGTCTTGTCGCGCTTGGAAATTTCGTTTTCAGCGCGGGGAGGAATGGAATTTTGAATTTATTGGTGGAGAGGCTCTTTTTTATTGGGAAATGCGTATTTGAGGAGTTGGGGGAGATGTGTTATTTAATAGACTTTGATGATCGCTTTTATACAGTAGTTAAATGAAGAATTTACATACACTAAAAATTTGAATAATGACTTTCTCACAGTTCTTAATAAAATTATATTTTTACTAAAGTGAGGCTCAGAATATTCATTGCAGATTACATCTTGAATTTCCAAAATATAAAACTTCCTAAAAAATAAAAATTAATTCTTTGATAAAAATGCCATTATTCAAGCTTTTTTATCTCGAATTCAAAGAAAGCCAACACCGCATTTAAACATCACACTCTAAAAGCAGACAAATAAACTACGTCACATCTACGAATCTCGGCATAAATCCCACCACTGCCCCCTCAAAACCGCGGCAAACGAACGTCAAAACGTCTCTCGTCATTACTCATCGATTCGCGCAACTCTCCCGCGCCGCATCTTAAAAACCCTTTCGGCGGTAGTGGCAGCTCTTTGGCGTCTCCCCGGCTGCCGAAAGGGCCATTGTTCACCGAAAATTCGCGCGGCGCGTGATGTACGCGCTCACGTACGCAGCGAGAGAGAGAGGATCGGCCTCACACAGCTATACAGCCGCGCAGCGAGAGAAAAAGAGAAAGAGAGAGAGAGAGCAAACGTATACGACGTACGTAAGAGCGAAAGAGTGGGGGGTAGCATTTCCGGCCTCTTCGGTATCACGTGCGAGCCAGCGCGCCGCAACCCTCCGCCGCGCGTCCCTCTCTTGACATCCGGTCTCTCTTTCTCTCTCTCTCTCTCCCGATCCTCGCCGTTATATACTCGCAGCGAGCGCACGCGCGGGCCCCTCTCGAAAAAATAGGCTATAGGCCCAGAGAAAGAGAGAGAGAGAGAGAGCTTCCTTCGCGTGGGCGATGCGCGGCCACCTTATACACACGCGAGTGAAAAAGCATCTTTTCTCTCTGTCTCTCTCTCTTTGGTAGTATTTTTTTTTCTCTATCGCGCCCGCCAGTGCCGAAAAATTGTTGCTTCCGCTATATCCTCCCTTTACTCCAGTTTCCTCGGCGATCTTCTTACACGAGCTAGCTTCTTTCTCCTTGCTGCGGGATCGCGCTTGTTTTTAATGTGTGGATATGGCTGCACGTGCTGCATCTTGAGTACGTGCGTCTCGCTCTGGCTCTCCCTAACTCTCTACGTGCTCTGATTTTTGAGGGTGTACGTTGGTAAAATTTTCTTCCCGAGGAAGTAGAGCGGATGTTCCTATGGCTAATATGTAATGGGGAAGTCTATGTACCTGAGTTTTGTATGGGATCGAATTGATAAAGTCTATACGAAAAATGAACTTTTTAAAATAAACCGAGCGAGAGGCGTAAACAAACGGCCCGAAGATTCGGAAATTTCGAAGCTGATACGCCGGAGAACCAAGGCTAGCGGAAGTTCCGAGTGAAAAAAAAAATCGTAGCTCCGAAAGATGATAAACCAGGCCGTAAACAAGGAATTCTGACGCGATAATTATGTAGGTTAGCGCTGAATCTGAGTTTTAAATCGCCGATGATTCACATGGGAAATTAAGCGCAAACCCGGCTCCAGCTTTTTTTCTCCTCGCGCTTATCGCTCTTCAGTCTGAAGAGCGCGCGAATTCAGGTAATGAATGAAACAACAGCCGACATTGTAAGTGCCGCGGCCAGATAAATGCCAGGTGTTGAATGCACGAAATCACGTGGAGCTGCAATACATGCAAATTCATTCATCGAGCGCGGCTAGCTCTTGACGGGGGGGAGCGACTACTGCGCGCTATCTCACGGGCTGAGCGAAACAGTAAACAAAATTATGCTATAGCTGGCTGCTTTTGACGGCGTGGGATGACAGCGGTAAAAATAGACGTTTGCGCTTGTTTTGGCTCTGGCTTTGCGGAAAAGTTCGACGTCCACCTGCGCATGATTCTAGTGGAAAAAAGCGTCCGATAACGAAGAACAAAGACGAAATCGTCGAAATGAAACAAGACAAGACAAGAGCAGTAAAGGAGGAAGTAATTCTCCGAGCGGTCTATCCTAGCAGGCAGCCTATCAAAAGATCGTTGCAAGCCTCACCGAGGGCGAGAAACTATCTAGCCGCATAGAGTCGCTTGCGGAGCAAACGGCCGATAAAGAGCCGAAGAAAGAAGGTCCTAGCTCGCTCACAAGCGTCAGCAGCAGCAGCGGCGGCAGCAGCAGGTGGTTATAGTTAAAGGATCTACGGGGGCGTTCTGCTGGCTACCCCTCCCGCGGCGCTCTTCCGGCACGTTATATCCCCCACCATCTTCAAGACTATATCCCTCTCTCCTACACACTCAGCGCTCTCTCTCTCTCTCTCTCTCTCTCTCTCTCTCGCCCCTACTTCGTGCTCGGCAAGCTAAAAGAGCTGCCAGGACGGGAAACACATATACATCTATATACGTATACACATCCACATCCACATTCATAGCGTGTGCGTGCGCTTGCGGAGAGAGAAAAGAAGGGTGGGGCGCGGCGCGCGCGCGAGTGAGCGAGAGAGCGCGAGAACGGGGGAAAGGAAGTAGGGAAGCGGCGGCGGCGGCGGCGGCTCGACGACGGCGGCAGCTCGCCAGCGGAAACGCTCCGCGGCTCCGTCACAGTGACACGCGTGCTCGCGTCAAGTGGTTTAGCCTAGCGCGGCGCTCGCTCGCTCGCTCTCGCTTATCCATAAGTTGTATACCAAGCTTTGCTCAAGATAGAGAGACGGACTCGGTTCTGACGACGAGATATTGTATATTTGTAAGAGTGTTTTCGAGGGTGAAACAGTGCTTCTTTCTACTGTGCCAATACGTTTCTGTGCAAAGCTCGAAGCCGGTGTTGCGTTCTATAGTTTTTTTTCTAGTTCTTATAGTTGACCTGTTGAGGAAGTTTGTGCGCCGGGGATATATACGCTGTTCTCTCCGGTTCGGATGGCTATTCTTGTGTCTCCGGTTTTTGTTTGATGTACCTGTGAAATCATGGATTCGTCGGAGGGCTTTAAAGGATACAGTCGTCGCGTCTGAGATATCTGACTGTATCCCGATCTCGAAGAGAAGCTGCAAGTCAAGGATAGAGATATATTGTGCTCGGTGAATGTGTCTGTTGCATCGATACCAGTGCCACCGGTTGTCACAATGAGTGTTCGAACCCAAAGTTTCTTCCGAAAGGTACTAGTAAAATTTGCCAAATAAGGTGCCACAACGAGTAAACCTCCTCTACCCAGTGCGTCAAAACCAAAAAGAAGAAACAGTCCCATCGTCAAACCTGGCAATCGACGCACCAAAGTCCTAGCAAGTAGATGTGCCGGAGCAGCTTGCGGCCCTCCCTGGCTCGTGTCCGCGGCCCAACAGCAGCGCAGCCAGGAGGCGCACCAGCTCACGCCTGCTCCTTCCCTCGCCGATGACATAATCCAGCGCTCTAACCAAAGCAGCAACTGCACCAGCAGCCAAAAAATCTCCCGTCCTTGAGGCTGGAGAAAATCGGCTCTACGCGGCCAATCGGGCTCGCGCAGGTGTGATCATCACGGCGCCACGGCGGGCGTCGCGAGCGTCGAGACGTCGGGCTCGCGGCCAGCGGCGCCGGGGACCGCCGCGACGACGAGCGCTCCTATCGTGCCCGCCTACAGCCTCCAGCAGCTCCAGCAGCTGCAGGCGGTAGCAGCCCAGCACCAGCTGAGCACCGAGCTCAGCTTACTCCAGCAGCAGCAGCCCCAGCAGCAGTCGAGCTCCGAAATGGTGCTCTCAATGCTGGACAACCTCGTGAGCGCCCACGAGCCCATCTACGCGGACTATCCATCGTATCAGGATAGCGCGAGCGCCGCGATGACCCAGCTGCATCACCACCACCAGCAACAGCAGCAGCAACACATGCAGCAGCACCAGCAGCAGCAGAGGAGGCATCTGGCGGCGCAGATGCAGCAGCAGTGCAGGAACGGCCCGGTCAACGTCTCGCCGACGTCTATGTCCCTCGACGCCACTACTCACACGCCAGGTATATACATTGGGACCTGTGGTTATTGTGATATCGTCAGTGGAGATAGTTTTTGGATCGGCCGTTTTCGAGCGCGTTGAGAGTTATTTGAGAGTCTGGTTATAGTTGTTAGGTTGGAAAGCCGCGCGGAGTCGAGCGGAATCAAAGAAAATTTATAGTTGACACTGATTGCTCAAAATTAGCATGCGTCACGATTTAGAGACGTGGGTGAGAGTCTCGCAATGTGTCGCAATGCTCGCTCGCGTGCAATTTAGGAATAGTCGCTATTTTTTGCTTATAAGCATGACTGAATAGAAATAAAAAGATAAAACTTTTAATTAACGAATTATAATCTTATCTCAATTAATTACTTTAACGATCTATCAGAACTAACGGATGTGAGTAATTAACGATTTTATCGTACCAAAAAAAACGCCCAATCGAATGACGATAATCCTCCGCGCAAACTCAAAAAAGCAAACAATTCAAAAATCCCATCTCCCACATCCCGTCGAAACTACCAAAACTTTCCTACAAAATAAAAACCATCGCCAAAAAAAACCACTCATCCCACAAAATACAAAATCGCGCGTCAAATCCACCAAAAAATTCCCAACCATCGCTGCACCGCACACGCACATGCGTCCGATCGCGCTGCGGCTCCTGTACCTTGCGAGCTCGGTTTATTCTCAAGCGCCTCGTGCGCGCGTGTTCTCTTTCTCTCTCTCTCTCGGCCCGTGGGTATAAAGCTGTCTCGCTCCTGCTTCCGTTTCCGTTTCTCCCACTCGCTCCGGGGCTTCGCTCCTTCTTCTCGTTCTTTTTTTTTTTTTTTTTGTTCTCCGCGCGCCTCTCCACTCTGAGCGCTCTGCGTTACGTACTGCACGCGCGGAGAGCGAGGCGGTTTGGGGAAATTGGAGATGATAACTGAATGAGCGAGCGGTTTTCCTTGTGGGTTTTATGAATGAAGCGAGCTTTTGCCAGAGCGCCCCGGCAGCGGGCTGAAGTTCTGCGGTTTTTTGCGGTCCCACGCGCGAGAGCGGGCCCATGGAAGCGCGGTTGCCTGCGAGCTGGCTTGTGAGAATTTTTGGCAGGGTTCGCTGCGATGGGTGGCGCTGTTTATTGTTTTAATTTATTGGTCGTTTTCGTGTTTTGTTTAGCGGTATGAATTGTGTTTTTTTTTTGTTATCGTGGAAACTTTTTTGTTTTTATTGTTGTCTGACTGGAATAATTTTATTATGATTAAATCACTTTTAATTAATGAAAATGGAAAATTATTTTTATTTTTACTACGTAAAGAAGGTTAATTCTTGCTTACGATCTTATGAATGTACTATCGTGTAAATCTAAAAAGCTATTTTTAAAAGGATGATGCACCATTTTTTTAATGCCTCATTTTAATTTTATCCGTGTATGCATAGTACACGTAAATACGGAATAGAAACATCACATCTTTTCACGCGTATTATCTTCAAAAAGTACACGCTGAGTAATCCCATTCCTTTTTTTTTCGCAAAAATGTCTGAAATCGACTAAACAATGTCAGTCTTTAAGAAAAGTTTATTCACGTTTCTTTAATTTACCGATAAGAATAAGTATTTTCTTTAGTCTTAACGATAGGCTAACAAAACTTTACGGTGTGCACATGACTTATCTCGTTAAAACGATTTCGCCCGCTTGGCGAGCCTTGAACGTGCAAACTAAAACTCAACTTCGGATTTTTCTATTCTCTCGGCAATCTCATTTTTATTCAAATCACTGCAAACTCCACAACTTTAGTCCGCGCGTATCTTTCCGCAAAAAAAAGAGTTACTCACTCGCAATCGTTAATTAATTTACAACTCGAGACAAAAAAAGCCGATAGAACCGCGTTGAGTTGCAGGGCCCGTCGTCGTCGATAAACAAATCGCCGCGGCCGGTTTATCAGGCGAAAAATTGGGGCAGCCGCTTGCGCGAAAGAAAGAAAAGTAAAAATAAAAGAAACGCCGGCACATAGCGGGGAGAGGAAAAAGAAATTGGAGCGCGCAAAAAGGCAGCGAAAGTAACGAGCTCCCCCCGAGATATATATTTCCAAGCGGAAGTCCCTAATTACAAAAGCGATATTTTGCGGGATGCAAGCTAAAATTAATCAAAATCCGAGCGCGAGGTGCAGGCGTACAACAGAAAACGTCGCTGGCGCGGATTTTATTGGTACTCGGGGAATAACAAGTGAGCGCGCTCGCGCGTTTCTAATTCAATGTACGGTGAAACTCGTTACGAGACAAATAATTTGACGAGTGTATGGCAGCGCCGCGGATTCTTGCCGGCTATATAATGCAGCGCCGATGTGATTTCCTTCATTAACCGAGAGAGAGACCAGTGGTACTTTCGAATGTGTGTACGGTTGACGTGACGAAATTTAGACTCGGTAATAAAAAAAAATGGGAAGGGAATTGCCGGATGATTGGATTAGGGCTTTTTTTTCTCTTGTAAATAATCGATTTATGTTTCAATCAGACGTGTTTTTTTCAATTATGCAACGTGGCTGAAAAATGTACGGTTTGGCGAAACAATTTTTTTTTTTTTGCGGAGGTTCCGTTGCAGGTTAACGAGAATATCGATATTTTTCATATAAAAATAATCGTTACTACTGCACCGGAAATTATATTAAACGGGGGATTGAATAAATAAGACTTTGACTAATTAAGGGCTAAATACATTTTTTACGATAGGATTGAATTATTTGATTTATTAAGTTTCAACTGATACTTGTTAATATTTTGCGAATCTGAAACTTGGTTTTTAAATTTCCGAGAAATATTAAACAGTTTTATTTTTCAAATTATTTTTATTATTAACTCGCTTTATCGAACAAAAAAGAACAATTTCATATCGCAAAACTGAATAAGCAATGTTCCCTCGAATTTCTATGAAAAAAATATAAAATTTGAAATTAAATTCCAGCGAAACATTTATCGAACATGATTGCTTTCGGGGAATATTTACTCGTATACCTCTCCGCTTTGCAACTTCAAAAGTTGACATACAATTTATTTACAATTGTCTGAATACTTCATGAGCCCAATCCCTTTTTCCCTTCCATATCCGCGGCCTTTTGACTTTTCCCTCTCGCCGCAAAACACATGCGCGCAGTTCTCCAAAATAATTTCCGAAAAATCCAATTTAATCTCTCGGCCAGAGCCGAGCATCTTGCCCGTAAAAATCTGGAAGACGTAATATAACTCAGCCAGGAAGACACTAATTCCTCGTACAAAAATCAATTAAAGCTCCTTAAACTCCTCTCGTGGCGGCGAGCGCTGGAAAAAGAAGAAAACAGCTGCAGCCCAGAGGCGCGCGTAGTAGCTCGTTTCCAGTCCCCCAACAAGTAGTAGCGGCGCTGGCTGCCGGCGCTAATTACTCGCGTGCCGCTCGACAATCGGCCCGCAGCACCTCGTGTCCCATACAAAAGCCCGAGGGCCCCGATCTGCCAAATTTAATAAGCGATCTTTGTCTTATGCCGAGACATGAAAGAAACTGATAGGGTACTGGCTGGCTGAATATTTTTATAAACATGAGAATGATTATTGGAAAATATAAAGTTTAAATTTCTTCAAATAAATTAAAATTAAAATTATATAGAAAATAAAATTATACTTTAATTTTTATAACGTTCTAGTGATACCCAACCACAAAAAGGTCCTATCCCAAGCACCTATTCAAAAACCTCTCTACATCACCCACTAACCCGTACTACAGCAGCGACCTCCGCCCTCATCGCCTACAAGCGTCCTTCCTGTCAGTACCGTACGCCTTTAAACTCGCTCGGCGAGAAAAAAAAGCCTCGCTCTCGAGTATTTAAACTGCTGCACTCCACTGAAAAAAGGGCCCTCTTCTTCCCTCCCTCGTCCACATATATACACACATGCTCACTTACACGCGCGCCTCCACGAAATTAGGCCTCCTCGCGCGGGCGACATGTTTGCCTTCTGGCCGGGCGCGAGAAAAAAAAAGACCTCTCTCGAGGCGTAAAACAGACGCTGTCCGCTCTGTGCAAAGCAGCTGTTGGCGCGCGCGCGCGCTGAGAGAGAGAGAGAAGGGACGAGAGAGGCGCGTGCCGCGCTCGGACGCCCTATACTCGAGAAAGATCGGCTCGAGGATCGAGACCGATCGGCGGCGCACCTGTTCTCCTCGTCTTCTCTTTTTCCTCATCCTGGCCTCTTCTTTCGCCGCTTCTTCGTATATAGCCGCGCGCGATGTACTAGTCTTCTTGGCCGCGAGCCTCTTTAGCACACTGGGCTGTTAAGAGCTCGGGCTTGGGTGACGGTGTATATATGCGAGTACTAATGCTCGCGAGCGGTGCCGTGTTTGCTTGGCTTTATCGTTTTCTCGATCGGGACCTTTGTACGTTTGTCGCTCGCCGCGGGCGGATTCGCGCTTTTGTAACGAGAGGTGTTTGCTTTTTGGGATTCGTTTTTTTTTTACCTTTTATTATTTTGCGCGCGTTTCGTTTTGTTCGCTTTTTGCGGTGGAACGTGATTCATTGTTTTATTTAAGTGGTACGTGGATGTTAACGGTATGTAGTTGACAAACCGTTTGATTTGTTTAGAACAATTTACAATGCGATTATGCAATTAGATAAAAAATTCTTAACTAGACGGCTTCCGTTGGGTATGTAACCGCCAAGAAAAACATTCTTTTAAAAGTGAGAAAAGTTCTTGTTTGTTGCAAAATTTAATAAAAATCGGTTTTTTATTGTTATATTTATTTTAAGACTTGGCACGATTTATTTAAGTTTCTGATTTAATAATAAGGAATTATTCTTTTATACATCTAAGTACGGAATTACTTATAAGTTACGATCCCGCAAATACTTTAATTCTGCACGAAATTCACGCTATTATTTAAATCGAGAACGGAAACGAATATTATCATTAAAATAGCAAATCTTTTCCTCTTAAACCTACGTGAATAATTAAGAGGAAATTTAAATTTTCCTCGTACGTCCCAAAGCTGAAGCGCGCGCGCGTCGTATAAAAAAAAATATCGAGAGCACTCCATAACGGCCGCTTTTGGTATAACTTCGCCCTCGGAAAATCAACGGGGAAATTCCAATTACAAACGTTCGACATGTCTTTCCAAGGAGGGGAAGAAATCACCCTCTTAATAGACATCCTTCAAACTCGCGCTGCGGCGACGGCAGCTGTGACCACATTTTCTCCTTAAAACACATAGACGTCTAGTCCTCGTCGTTTTCCATTCGACACGTTCACGATTTATGCCCGGCAGACGGCACTCAAGGCGGAAATGATACTTAAGGAGCGCGTGCCAGCCGAGTCTTGCGCCTTTTTTCAGTAGTAAAAGTCTGCTTTATAGCCGCTTGTTTCTTACGAAAAGATACAAATTATAAAAGCAATCGTTGCTTGAATTCTTGTTAGCATTTGATTTATTTCAAAAACACATTAAAATAATTTACTCAATTTCGCCAAGTAAGAAAACCAACGTATAACATAAAAAATTTTTATTCAACCAATAATTTCCACAACTTTCCAGCACCACATAAACCGTTCCAAAGAAACTTCTCGCCAATATCGGTCAACCGCTCGCGGTTCATTATACTCATCGAGCAAACGCTACCCTCTTAAGCTTCAAACGCGCTCGGCGCGCAGGAGGGTTCGACGAGCGGCAAATTAAGCTCATAACGATGAAAATAGAGAGAGAAGGAGAGAACAGGCGCAAGGCAGCCAGTAGGAATCAGCGGTGCCGAGTGACCTGCTGTTGCCCGCTCGCGCTGCGAGGCAGGTGTATGGAGATGCGTTCTCTCTCTCTCTCTTTCTCTCCGTGGGCATAAAGTCACCGCTCGCGCCGCACAGCTGGCCGCGCACAGCCGCGAGGATTCGCCGGGCTTGCGTTTGGCCAGAAAAAAAAGTAATTAATAACATTAAAAGCCGGGAGAGAGAGAGAGACGGTTTTTCGTTAAAAGAGGAATCCAAAGAAGTTCGATCACTCGCCGACTGTCGTGTTAATTAAGGGGTGCGTTTATCAATTACGCTGAAGTTATTTAGTTGGACAATTTGAAAATAAAAGTTAGGAAAGAACTGAAATGCAAACTTTTCTGATAGACAAGAAACGGTGCTGCATAAAGCAAACATAAAAGCATTCTCGCACCCTCAACCCTACAATACACAGGCTTAATAGAGGCGAGTGGATCAGCTGGTCCCTGTGGCTAGTGCGCGGGCTTTCCCAGGTGCAGGCACCTCGCGCTTGGCGAACATGTGGACACCAGCGCGCGAGCGGCTCTCCCTCGAAAAGGGCTCAACTTGGAATTATTTTCGCGAAGAGATATTAAATTTAATGCGCGCGACGAGAGGCGGTTTTCAGCGCGTTTCAGGGCAATGCCGAGTAAGAGTGAAGGTAGTTTCGAAGGTAAGAATCGGGTAATTGTACAATAGAGCGTGTTTTGTAAAATTTACGGGAATCCGCGCTGAAGTAGGCATGAGGCGACGCGCGCCGCGCAATTGTGTAGAATTTCGTGGAAGTCGAGTGACTTATGTAATTTTTTTCGTGCGGAACAGAAGTATTAAGCTAAGCAGCCTAGTGGAAACATTTTAAGTACGAGAGCGTAGACACACGTGCTGCTTTTAAGCGCGGCTTTTAAAGTGTAGACAAACTCGAAGTAAAAGACGGACGGTGTAGTTTCTTATCGTGGTAATAGATGCAGCGAGCTGATTTTCGAGATTGTAATTCGTAGTTTGAAATGAAAACTAAACGTTTCCTTTGTTGTTTTATGCAGATGGTGTATAAGTATTCCGCTGAAAGTTTATAACGACTTTCGGTAAATGTATAAAATAATTGCACGTTTCATTTTATACTTTTCCGTTTTAGTATCCACATTTTCAATTGTTTCTGAGCTATAAAATGTTAAGGTTGGATAAATGTGAAAATTCATTCTATTCAACGATTTCGTGGAAAGTATCAAGGTGATCGGCGCGAGGCTAATACGAAAGAAACTCCGTCTTTCATTACAATTTTAAATTTTTAATTCATGAATAACAACGTGGCCGCTGTTTATTTACTTCGTTCGAATTCTCCACTAGAATAGCGCCGTCCTCGATTCCAAACCTAAATATTCCTACATACGCATAGATAAATTTTCTAAAACAAATCCTGAAAACCAAAAACTCCAAAATCCAATCACCACAGCTCCTTCGCTCCTCCAACCTCCCAGAGAGCCACTCTCGCTCAACCCAACAGCCGACCGACCGCTATCCAGACCCGCTCCTTATCTGCTCGACTCTCTCACTGCGCTCGCTCGCATATACCTAGAGCAGCTCACCTCTCGCTCGCTATTGTGGCGCGGGAGGCGGCCCCCTCCGCTCCCCCCTCTCCCAAGCAGCGCGGATCCCGATAGGCGGAGTCCGAGCCTCGCCAATCGACGATTTGGCGCCGCCCCCCACGAGTATAGCGCGCGCGCGCGCTTTGCCCCCGCTTATGAGCTCGCGCGCTCTCCGCACCGCAGACTCGAGGTCGGAGTGCACGCGCTTCTTTTCTTAAGCGATATTGTATGTGTGTGCGCAGCCGGCGAGATGTCGGAGAACGGAGAACGAGGCTGATGGTGCACGAGAGATGCTTATCGCGGAGGCTTGTTTTTCGTTTTTTTTTTTTTTTTCGGTGTTTTTAGCGAGCTGATTTTGCGGGGATATTTAAATGTGGGAGAGGTTTCGGGAGGTAGGAAGAAGGTCGGAGGTGGATTTAATTGGGGTAGGGTAATTAGAGTGAATTAGGATGATGGCCGCGATGATTTATGCCTGTGTTGTACTAAGCGTTTGAGTGTAATTTCGGGCGAAACATGGGACTTTGCAGGAGTAGATGGAGATAAGTTTCTGTTTCATAATTCATGACCTATGTATGCGCAATATAAATTTTAAAACTTGCCTGATACTTAAAATAGAAAAAATAGGCTAACCATTAGAGAATTTTTTCGAAATTATAAAGTAATCAGCAATTCATGTCTTACTGTATATAACCACGAGCAAACAATAATTCCTTCAAACATATGTTAACCAAATCTCACGAATTTCGTTTAAACCTAATCCAAATAAAACTCTGAAAAACTTGCCCTCCCCAAAAAACTGCTCCCTGAAAAAACTCCCTTCCAAAGCCCAACCGGCAGTCACGTCACGTGCTACCGAAACCTCGACTCTAAACAGCCGGTCCGATAAATAAGAAAAACAGGCGCGTTAAAAAGGCAGCCTTGAAAAACACCACACCCTCATATGCACACTATCCCCCAAGGACCATCCAATACACATACTAACTACCGCTTCTGTTTACTTTCCAGGCGGCTATCACCACGTACGCAGTCCCGCGTTCAGCCAGCAGGAGCAGCAGCAGCAGCAGCAGCAGCAGGACAGTCGGCGGCGGGAAAGCTCGCCCCCGTCTCACAGCCAGCAGCAGCAGCAGCAGCAGCCGGCGTCTCAGCCGAGCTCGGGCAACGGCGCCCAGCAGCATCCGGTGACGACGCCCAGCCAGCCCGCGGCCAGCAATAACCCCAGCGCCCCCAATAATAACAATAACAACAGCAATGCTCACAATAACAATAACAACACGACGAGCAACGCGTACTTGCATCTCAGGAACATCGAACAGCTCAAGTCGGAATGTGAGTATCTCAGCTTTTTTTGTTTTTATGGTTGGTTGAGAGATGAGCTGGTGGCTTTTGGTTATGGAAAATTTTTAGAAACGGCTCGATTCGCCGAACGCTCTGCTTGATTGACTTTAGATCTGTTTTTTGATAATATAATTGCGAATGCGGGTGAAGTGCGTTGATAAGGCGTATTCGCGATTTGCGCTAATATACTGACTTGCAAGATTTTTCCGCCGATTTCCAAGAAGCAGCAATTGTGCTCTCATATCTACTATTAACACATCCTGTAACAACAACATTTCTTCTCGAGTCCCAGCCTAATATTATCACCTATCATCAAAAATCAAAAGATTAGCCAGCTTACCACCCAGCTAACAAACAACGACCTGCCTCAACGTCAGCAATCAATCCAAAAAAACAAATCTAACCGCATCTGTCTTCCCTTTTCCAGCGAACTACGCGAATCACCAGGCGACGAGCGACGCCCACCTGCAGGCGAACAACGGCGAGCTGGGGAGCGCCGGCAGCGGCGGCGAAGTCGATCTCAGGTCCAACCCCGGAGCCGAGAGCTACCTGACCCCGGCTCACTACTCGGGCTACGATGACCCGGCCGACTATCACGGACTCGGCCAGGACCATCATCCGCCCCATCCTTACGGCCTCGAGGGCTCGCCCGAGTTTTACGGCCAGCAGGGCATGCAGCTCGAGCCCAAGTACCAGCCGCCGCCCTTCAAGAGCTACCCTCGCGGTAAGATTTTTATCCAGGGTGATATTTGCCATTCCGGAGGCGAGATTTTTTTTTGTTTGAGGGTGAGGGGATGGGTTTGAATGAGGTGTGTGGGAGATCGGTTCTAGATAAAGGTGGGGGATCGTTGAGGGGATCGGTATGGTTGCGGGAGGGAGATGGGTTTTACGTGGGTAGTTTTTAGAATTGGGGAATCACGCTTGAATTTTTTTCGGGAATCGAGGGTGTATACGTGAGTCATTTTTAAAATCTCGAAAAGAGAAAGCTGCATTAATTAGAGACCTGGGAATTTAAAATCCACTTTTGTACGAATCTCGCATAATATTACGTAAAATCTTTAAAATACTTACACACTTTTCTTTGAATTCGACAATGATTTCATCATTAATACTAAACCAACCATTGATCCTTCCAGGTCGCTACCACGACAGCTACAGCGAGAGCGGCTACGGCCAGTACGACGCGACGCCGTTCCAGACGGTGCCGGGCAGCGCGGGTCCAGGAGGCGGCGGCGGTGGCGGCGGTGGTAACAGCACCGGTGCCAACGTGCCCAGCGTGGGCGAGCAGTGGGCAGTCGGACCTGTGTCCGATCACCTCGCCCATCATCCGGCCTTCCTGGCTGGCCTGGGACCGCGCGACAATAGCAATTCCTCGCATCATCCATCCTCCATCGGCAATCAGAATCCGGATCACCAGAAGCCGCTGCTGCCCAGCGCTATGTTGGCTGGTTACACGGGTTAGTATTTGGGTTTGATTGCGAGCTGTTGGGTTAATGGCTTTGTTGGGATTGTAGTTGAATCAAGGCTATTTAGTCGTTTAGAATGTTGAGACTTTTGAATTTTAAAAAACTTTAGTTGTTCACCGT
This sequence comes from Eupelmus urozonus, assembly GCA_900480035.1. Taxonomy (NCBI): domain Eukaryota; kingdom Metazoa; phylum Arthropoda; class Insecta; order Hymenoptera; family Eupelmidae; genus Eupelmus; species Eupelmus urozonus. The sequence goes on along the minus strand of UELX01000073.1, from coordinate 36,682 downwards.
TTTTCATTCAGAAATTTAAAAAAAAATAGAATTAATATTTTGTAAAGAGTAAGTTTAAACTTTTCCGCTAATATACTCATCTGAAAGTAATGTGTTCAAAACGAGTTCGTCCAAACTAAAGCGATGACGAAGACATCAAGTTCGCGTCCACACCCTCTTAGCCTTGATTCCACGGCTTTTTATTCAACCGAGTGGCTCGCGAAATCGTTATTTAATTGCCTCTCCCAACGCGTCAGCCAAACAGGAACCAGAAAGTCACTAAAAGAGTTTTTGCTCATTCTTGTGATTACAGGAGGCGGACCCTGTTTCACGGGCTCGGGACCGATCCAGCTCTGGCAATTCCTCCTGGAGCTGCTCACCGACAAGAGCTGCCAGGGCTTCATCTCGTGGACCGGCGACGGCTGGGAGTTCAAGCTCACCGATCCGGACGAGGTGGCGCGCCGCTGGGGCATTCGCAAGAACAAGCCCAAGATGAACTACGAGAAGCTCAGCCGCGGACTGCGCTACTACTACGACAAAAACATTATTCACAAAACGGCCGGCAAGCGTTACGTTTACCGCTTCGTCTGCGATCTCCAGAGTCTCCTAGGGTTGGTATTGCTTATTTATATAGTTTCAATGTGCTTTGATGCTTTCTCGAGGCAGACTGATAATTGGATTGTTCTTTGATTCTTACAGTTACAGTCCCGAAGAATTGCACGCGATGGTGGATTTGAAACCCGAGAAGAAGGAGGAAGACTGAGCTCTTTAACCCCGCCGGGATGTTGCAGCACCGAAGACAAGTGTCGATGACGATGATCGACCGCGACAACCTATTCTTCGGCTATGGATCATTAAAAAAAAAAAAGTAATTGTAAAAGAAAAGAATTGTATTTGTAAACACGGGCTGCATTAAGCGAAGAAGAAGGAGAGCATTAATTGTAGAAGAGAGCGCGTGAGCAAAGTATATTGTTCGAGTTGAGCGAGAGTGAGACATTTGCGTGTGAATGCGAGAATTAAATAAAAAAGTAAATAAATAAGAAGAGAGAGAGAATGCGATGCGGCAGGCATGTCGTGAGATTTTTTCCTAGATTAAAAGTAATTAAATAATTAAATAAATAAATAAAAAAAAAAGCAATGAAGAGTCAGCGCCGAATGACGAAAGTACATTCCGTGACTGCTTCCTCTTCTTCTTCTTCTTCTTCTTCTTCTTCTTCTTTAAATGAGAGAGAAAAAATGATGCAATGAAATTGAATCGGTCGTATGTACCAAAGACAGGGTCCGCATACCATTGGTGCCTCAAAGTAATAAGCTAAAATGTGAAATCTTTTTTTTTCGATCGACGATCGATTTGCCACACAAGATTTTAGAAGATATTTATAGGAATAACTCGAAGACAGTTTATACATACATACATGCATATATATATTATACATTATATATATATTTTTAACGTTACGTGATTTTTAAGCACTGTGGCATCGATTCATCAATGATGCATCTAAATTATTTATGTCGCATCATTTTAATACGTGTGTTATTATATCTCGTTGATAGATGACACAATATGTGATTGTTATGACTCTAATTTTACTACAATAAAATATTATACCAATATTTACACATTTGCTTATTTTGAAACCTACCATCATTTAAATATCCTTTATGAAAGTATCCATTTATATTTAATTTTAAAATCAGCTAAAATTAAAAGCTAAAATTTTTTCTAAATTATATTTATAAGCATTAAATAATTGAATAAATAATTGAATTGCATAAATTATGTACAGTTTTGAATCGTTCCTATTTTACCGACCGTAGCAAAGTATAAAGGTTGCCGATTTTTATTACCACACGATCGGTAACTCATCTTAAGATGGGTATACTACACGTCGGTAGAACTGCTTCGTTGATGAGAATTTTAATAATAGTTTATTAAAAATACTTGTCACACAAGCCAATAAATACAAATAATTCTAAATTAAAAACTAATAATATCAAATAAAAAACTTTTGAAATCTATAAAGATGCTTTTATATACAATGATTCGTATACATACATTCAATATTACATCTTATGTGATTTTGAAATAATAGTATAACGCACAGCAACAAATTCTTTAAACTATCAGTGCTAAAAAATTTTTAATCCAGAGTAATGCGAAGACAATCATATTATTATACCTAAAAAGATGTGTAAATCGTAACTGGAACTATTGCAGCCTCGCATACACCAAAGCTCGACTGGTTGCCAGCCTCGAAGGGGCATACCGATCCCCTCTCCCGCGTATCCCGCCTACATTAGCATCCAGCTGAAAATCCGAAATTCGCTCTGAATCGCGATCGCTCCATTAGCTCGGCGGGCGGCGAACGTAAAAATCGACTGCCGCCGCCGCCGCCACGACGATCGTTAACAACCGGTGCACCCTCGTTACGCTTTTTACGAGGCCGCGCGCTTCGTAATTAAGGCCAAAAAAAGGAGCGCCCGGCTGAAAAACAACACGCACGAATTAAGAAATCCAATCCGCCTACTTAACGTTTTTTTTTCCTACCTTACTCTCTCTTCCTCTCGCTCTCTTCGTCTCCTAGTAATTACGTTAGTCTCTCTCTCTCTCTCATCTATATACCGAGCGGAAGAGAGCGAGCGAGACAGGCCTACTTTCGCAAAAGAGACAGAGAGAGGCAACTCTGCTAATGGGAATAAAATAACATACTTTTCCTGCGAGCAGCGATTCAAAGAGTCGGCACCGAAAGACGCTCAACCGAGAGAAAGAGAGAGGTAAAATAAAAAGCACGGAGAGAGAGAGAGAGAGAGAGAGATAGCGAAAAGAGAGCAAGCGAGGAAGAAGAAAATAGTAAAAAATAAAGGCAGAGCCAGAAGCGGCCCTCTAGCGTGTGCATCACATTCAGCGATCCAGCGCGTTTTTACGCGCGCATAAGAAAAGCAGCGGAAAAGTGGATCCGCAAGAGAGAGAGAGAGAGGATCGGACCGAGAGCGCGACGCTATCTCTTTTAGCCCGCCTGCGCGCGCTTGCGAGAGAAAGAGAGAAGCGAGAGAGAGAGGCACAGAAAGCGAGCGAGAGAGCGCGAAAGGAGAGTTCTAGTCAAAGTCGAGCTGGGTGGTCCAGCTCAGCCAGAGGCCCTGCGGGCTCCAATGTCCTCCTGGCCGCTCGCTCGCTCGCTCGCTCGCTCTTTCGTCTCTCTCTCTCTTCTCCCCTGCGCCTACGTCTTTCCCTTGCTCACGTGTATACGTCTACATAAATGTGTATAGGTATATATATAGAGCCTCTCCAGAGCGTGCATCTGTATGCGAGGGCACGAATACATACATAGGCGAGAGCTCGAGGTTCGTGTGTCTCGCTCTCGCTCGCTTACCTAAGCAAGTTAGGCTTCCCTCCTCGGCGCGCCTTGGCTCACCTACAGCAAAGTTCGTTCGCTCTCTCTTTCTCTCTTGCTCTCTCGCTCGCTCTCCAACCTACACTACTGCAGCCATCGTGTGTGGCCGATACACTCGGCTTTCTCTCTCCTTCTCTCTTTCTCTCTCTCTCTCTTCGCGTTTATGCCTCGTCTCTCTCCAGCCAGAGCGCGCCCCGTTACGATCGTCCGTTTCTCTTTCTCTCTTTCGAAACTGTCCCGGCGCTCCTTCTTCTACTTCTTCTTCTTCTTCGCCTCCTCCTCCTTCATCTTTTGGTCTCCTTCTCTTCTTCTTCTATACACGAGCGCGCGAGCGCAGCCAAGATTTTTCTGCAGCTTCGAAAAAAAGGGGGACAGACTTTTTTGATGTGGTTTTTCGGGATAGCTTACCTTTTGGACCTTTTTCGAGCTCCGATTCCGCAGCTGCAGAGGATGCTCGGACGGATGGAGGGGATTTGTTGTTGTTTTTGTTTACGTTTAAACTTGTTTTCGTGTCGATAGTATACATGTGGGCTATAAGGACGAAATTTTGAATGAGCCCTTTCAATTTTGGGTTACGAGGTGCTTGAGAAAAATAAATGCTCCAAAAGGAGTGTTGGTTTTCTCTTTTGAGTTTTGAAGTGGTGAATGGTTTTTGGATGGATTGCAGGTACAATAGTAATAGAATTTTTTATTCTGAGATCGTTTGTTTTGATTTCTTTCTCGTTTTTTAACGGCAGTTTCATTGTCAATGCATTTACCTACTTGAAGTAATTACTGTCATTCTCTCGAATACAGACCCACCTAACCGAATTCGAAAACTAAATACAGTGGAATTTAATAGCAGTTGGGCTATTTACTATTTCCAACCGTGCTATATCACTGAAGCAATCATACCATTAAAAAAAATATTAAAAAAATCCCAATCTAAAAATTGTGACCAAAATCCGACCACCTACATGTCAACCCTCACCCCAAAAACCGCTCCACCTACCCGACCTCCCAAGATCATCCCTCAGCCCCACCTCCTCACCCCAACCCTCAAAAATTCGTCACCCCCATAAACCTCCCAAACAATCCAGCAGCCAACGTCTCAATTCGCAATGGTCCCAGTCATCCAAAAACCCTCTTCCTCTCCAAAGACAGTCCCTCCCTCGTTATCGTCTCTCCGGTATAATTTTAGAGCTTCTTTTCCGCGCGCAGCTGCGGCCCCCGCGGGGAAAGTGCCCGCGTCGCCAGCGAGTCGCCGCTCTTTCTTCCTCTCTCTCCCGTCCTCTTCTCCTTCGCCAGACACGTGCGCGCGGAAAGTTTGTAAAACCGACGCGTCGCCGCGGCTATATACGCATGACAGGCGCGGAAGGGCTGCTTATCGGCCGGATGCGACGTGGAAGCGAGCCTATATATGCTTTTCCCGAGATGGCTTGTTGTGACTGCACAGCAGAGGATTGAGCTGATTTGACGTGCGAGTGTCGTGATGGGATTTCTGAGTTTGGTATGGTTTATCTATAGGTGCGATCTGTGGGATGTTTTACGGGTGAACGAGATTTTCTATTTTGGACTCTTCACGTATGCGTGGTCTTGATGGGTTGTGCGATCGGGGAATCGCGATAGCGAGGGGCTAGAGCTGGCCGTTTTCGCATACGAAAGCAGCGGGGCTTTGTTTCGCGGAATGAAGGTTTAGTTTCGACGATTGCTTTATGGGAAATATGTAGAAGTGTTTTTTTCTGTTTTCCGGTTCGTGCGCTGTTTTATAAGACGCTGTGGTTTTCTTGAAACTACGTGGATGCGAGAGTATAAGATAATAACACGCTGACGATTCTGTTGAAGTAGTTTACGTTTTAGAAAATTGTGTTTTCTTATTAATACTATTTTTGCAATCTTATGAACGGTACACTGTAATTATGCATTTACTGTTTTACGTAACAGGATCTGTTTTACTTTTTTTAAGGTATTAAATATTAAGAGCTACGCGCATAATAGTTTTGTTGAGCTCGTTAAACTCAATCTCCGTTTGAAGAGCCGTGATTGAATGCAATGTTATCGTTCGTGCTACAGTAAGAAATTAGTCAACAAAAAATTTTAAATTAATAACTCTATCGACTTTAATTATTCTATAAAATGTACGCTTTAAATCTGTTCAATCATCTAGTAGTTACCAGTAATTCATCATTAATCTATAACGACAACAAATATACAATCGAAACAAAAATCAAAGCTTCTAACAAAAATTCTCCTTTGCAATCACAGGCAGAGAGCGAGCGAGCGCATGAATCGATGAAATCCGACCTCCCAACTCGGGCTTTAAAAAGCCCGCAAAAAGCTCATCAAGCTCGCTCTCAATTACCGGCTCCCTCGTTAATCAACATTATTCCGCTATTACTATTCTCCTCATTACTCTACAGCCCGCCGCGACAGATCTCATCAGGCTTCTCTCTTTCTCTCTCCCATAAGCGCTCATTTCCTCGCGGCCTAATCAATACTTCCTCTCTCTCTCTTTCTCTCAAGCTTCGATCCGCTCTTTCTCTCTCTCTCTCTCTCTCTGCCGGCTCATCCGGTGCGCGCGCAATAATTACCGAAGCGCTCTTCTGGTGCAGCGCGCGCAAAAAAAGGAGAGCGCGAGCCCTCCGCCGGCGCTGAGCTCGCGGCTTTTCCAAAAAGGCAATTATACAATCATCTCCCTGTGAGGCGCGGCGCTCCCCTCTCTCTCTCTCTCTCTCTCTCTCTCTACCGCAATTAACCGAAAGCCAGCCGAGCGTCGCGGTTTCCGCGACGAAGAAAACTTCCGACTTTTTTTCCCCCCGCCGAATTGAGTCGCTCGCTACTCGTGCAAAACAGAAAGAGAGAGAGAGAGAGAGAGAGCGGTAAATAACTATATACACACGCGTGCACACAGACACAATGAGACAGTGAGAGAGAGAGAGGAGGGGGCAAAGAGAGGGCGCCGAAGGCCGTCGAGAGAGCTCTCTCTCTCTCTCTCTCTCTCTCGCTCGCTCGCGGATAGACTGCCACCGGCGCGGCGCGACGTCGTGTGTGGCCGCCGCGCGCTCGCAAACCGACGGACCGAGAGAGAGAGAGAGAGAGAGAAGGAGAACAGCTGCGCGCGGCCAGAGTTGCTCTCCTTCTTTCTATACTCGCGAGAGCGCGGAAGAGAGATCCGCGCGCGATGCCCCGGATTTTTATCTGACGAGCCCCTCTGCGCCTCGAGAAAGAGAGAGAGAGAGCACTCCTCTCTCTCTTGCTTTTCCAGCCTCTTTCCCTAGGCTTTTTAACTGCTTTTGCGAATTCTTTCGAGGAGCTCCGCAAGCCTCCGGCTTATTGTTTTTTTTTCTTCTTCTTTTGGCTCGGCGACTTTTTTTTAATTGTTGCGCGCGCTGGGACGCTTTCGCTCGGGCATAAATCATTTCAGTCGCCGCTCGCCTTCTTACTCGCATTTTTCCCCTGCTCTCGCTCTGCACTGCTTTTCTCCGAGCTGAGTGAGCCTTTTTTCGCTCAATGGACGAGCGGGGATTGACGAGTCGGTTGGCGCCGGCGTCATCGCTCTACAGTCTACTGGCGCTTTTACAATGTTTTTTAATGTTTGCTTTTGAACGCTGAGAATTTTAAGCTTTGGAAATTGTTGAAGAATTTCAAGCGAATGATAACGAATTAATTAAACAATAAGAAGCTTTTTTTTGATATACAAATCTTTACTCAAAAATTATTCACAAAAATTGTTATCCCTTTTTTTAAACGCATAATAATATTATAGTTTTTCATTCCGTGCGACTTATATAAAAAAATTTTCTTTATGTACAAGAGAACATGGATATTAGACATATTTACAATTGCGCGCCTGCTCACCGAACACACGCATTCGTTTCGCTGTTCGTTGATCGGTAAACGAAAAAAGATTAAACATTAAATCCTTATGTGCTGATGTTGAACACATTTGTCAATCGTATGCCATTTTCGATTTCAGCATTTTTTGGCCAGCTTCACTATCAACGTCAAATTTCAAAATACCATCGGCTCTAATTTCAAAGCTGGGAATAAATTAAATAATATGCATTTTCAAACAAAGTAATGTTGCTCGAACGCATTTAAATAAGAAACAAACTTTACAAAACATAAAAAAAATTAATTTAATTCTCGGAATACATATATTTTTTGCAGCTTTGAAAGTAGAGTCCGTATTAAAATTTACATTCGATAGTGCACATCGATTTGCTAAAGCGGAAAATGTAAGTGCATACAAAAGTCGGTAAGACGATATAGGAACACAATTGTCATGACCCGAAGTCATATCGACTGCATAACTCGCAAAAATATTGTACATTATTTAAAAGCATAATAACTTTAAGAACAATAATCCGATTTCGTTTACGCCTGATTAATAATACACAATTGTTCCATTCACTTCGAAATTTAATTTTCACGAAGTATATACGACATATATAATATATAAAATCTATCTTCCGCGTATATATAGAATCTACACAATTTAATTAAACATTTTTTTTTTTCGTTAAAATACAGCTATGTTGCAAATATTCCACGTGTAACTGCAAAACCTTTAACCATGCTGATTTTTTCATTCACGCGCTTGCTGTGTATACACAAAGATCGAGGAATCTTCGAGATCCCTCTTAAATCTTGTCCTCCTCGTTCGCTCCCTCCACGAAAATACGCAACAAAATAATTCAACGGATTCGAAACTAAAAAATCCAATACATAAGAACAATAATCGTCAACTAATTAAAATAATAAAAATAACAAAAAACAAATATATGAGTTACAAATGATGTTGCGGTCGTTCTTTTGAGTATTTTCATGCATCAGGTCTTTCGTCCTAACTTTGGAGTAAATATATTAATAATAACCAAATTTCTAAATAAAAAAAAAATAATAATAATAGAAAACTAATAGAATAATATCAATAATTAATAAAACGAACGTCAAAAGCTCCGATTACACGTAGAATTGTAAATACACAAATATATATATATATATAATATATTCCCCGTGTTTTGTGTGTATGTTGCTCTCTATACATTAATATAAATTACTATATATAATAATCGCTACAAGCCACAATCTCCATTAATTAATCTACGATTACAGAAAGAAAAAAGAAACGACACAGGAGAGAAGTGGAAGTAGAGTGAATGAGTGAGTGAGCATGTGCGTGTGCGCGCGAAGGCGCGTTATTTTCATCGGCTCGTCGCATGTAAGTATAGCATATACAGTCGTCGTGTCGTTTTCCCCCGCGGCGGCTCGCTCTCGCGCTTTTTAGCTTGTACCTCTCGCCAGGCTCGCTCGCGCTCGCGCAGCCTACTTACTATGCAGAATACTAAAGGATCCTCGCCCTCTGCTCTCTTTTCTTCTGTCTCTCGTGCTGCTGCTACTGCTGCTACTGCTTCTCTCTCTCTCTCTCTCTCTCTCTCCCTCTTGAGCTTCTCTCTTGTGATATTTTCTTGCGGCTGGCAGGGCTAAGAGAGCGGATGCGTTTGTCACTCTCTCTGCGGGACTGAGGAAGATATCGAAGGAGAGAGAGAGAGAGAAAGAGGTGGGAGGGGAGAGATAGCTCTTGACAGTGTTAGCGTGGCCGCAGGTATAAACATTTACGGAGTCTTTGGTCGTTCACTCGCAAAATACTGTTTCCGGACGTGGCTTTCTCGCGTGGAAGGAGTCGTCATTCTGAAAATAGCAGAGAACATGCTTTTATATATTGCGTATTTATAGGATACCGCCAGCGGCTTGTGTTATATGCTCTTGGCTCTGAGTACTTTAAGGGTTCTGACAAATTTTAGCTTGTTCAAAAGATTTTTTTTTTTTAATGTAAATAGGCATCTTTACAAATTCAATTTGTAGCAAACAAGTCAGCTGATTCGGACTACAAAATGTTGGAAAAGTAATCAAATTCTTTCAAGAAACAAAAAAGTTGGTCACTCAATGATGCACATATAATATTTTGCCGCTAATTATAAGTTTTTAGTTTCCTATCTGGGAGCAAAAAATGACACTTTTATTTCATATAAACATCAGAGTAACTAACAATATATTTAAAAAAAAATCCGTTTTTATTCCCTATACAACACAGTATTAATTTTGCCACTTTGAATATTTTAAATTTAACAATCCTTTCAATCAGTTTCAAGCTTTAGCCTTTTCGTTCGATCCCTCCAATTACTCTAAGCCTACTTCCAACCCATCAAATCCATTCACCAATCCGTCAATCACCAAAAACCCCAACAGCCTCGCGCGCGACACCCTCGAGGTCCGATCTCCTCTCCACAACCCTCAGCATATTAGCCCAACCTCTTACACCTGACTCCCGTTCAAATATTTGAAAAGTCGGAAAAATCAAACACACCCGGCCGCTTTCCCACATCTAGCGCCGCCGCGCGCGCGCGTCAACCCGAAAAGAAACCCATCCACATCCTCGTCCCCCTCGAAAAGCGATAAAAAAGAAGAAGATCCGAGAGAGCCTGCTCCGATCTATTCCCGCCTCCTTTTCGTCCGCTCCTTCGGGCCTTGTGGCTCGCTCGCTCGCGCGCGTTTCTCCTAATATGTCCCTTCCGGTCGAAGGGGGCAGCACCGGCCCGCCGCGAGGCCCGCTCTTCTCTCTTTCTCTCTCTCTAATCCCGAGACATTCCCAATAGTGCCTGCGCGCACCGCAACGATAATCCCCGCGTCTCCTTTACGAGCTGCTCTCCGACCGATAAAAATGCCGCGGCACGACTTTTTACTGCGAAGCGTGAGGTTTGTGGCTCTATAGGTGTATTGTATAGCTAGAGCGCGTTTAACTAATTTGGAAAATTTTTAGGTAGAAGGATGTGAGTAAAAGTTCGCGTCCTCCTAGACCCGGATCGTTACATAACTCACTCCCGAGAATTAACGGTCACTCCACATAAAAAAACTCTGATTCATCAATCATCATCCCACACCGATTAATCCAGATCCCCTTAAAAAAAAAAAGTCCAAAAAACTCATATATACCTCTCCCAGCCGTGGAATGGAGCAGCAGCACGAGTCCCAGCAGCAGTATCCTCCAGGCGGCGCTGAGCGTCGTCGCACTGTTGTTCGGCACTTTGTTCGTCCTGGGATCACCAGAAGTCCCTCCACTTCCTCCTCCAACCTCGAACTCCTGCTGCTCCTGGTAGTTATGCAGAGGCGGTGGTTTGTTGAAACAGAGCTCGTCCATGTTGCGGTGTATGGCTATGCAGTCGTACTCCTCGGCGCCGTCGCAGAAGCAAGTGTTCAGCTTGGCGGCCTTCTCCTGCCTGCGCAGGATGCTGATCGAGTTGCGGCAGCTGCTCAGAGAGAAGATGGTTTTAGGGCTCTGCTGAATTTATGCGATGCGGATGGAGAGTGGTTTTTTTTTGGAGGATGAGGTGGAAGAGTAGTTGAGGATTTTTTTTTTTTTTAAGGGAGATGGGAGAATGGTGAGGTTTGGAATGCTCGTTGGCGACGATGACAGCTAAATGCATTGCTCGAGTGGCGAGCGGAAAAAAGCTCGACAGAGTTATTTAGGGCTCGCGGATTCCCAGGCCTTGGCAATGGTATTTATATAGCGAGGCTCGAGTTTTAAGACTCTATTTGATTCAATGCTACTCGGAACGTTAACCAAAAAAAGTGTAAGGAATAATGTTCTATTTTATAGCCATAGTCACATCAATTAAATAAACATCCTCCATCAACAAACAAACCGATCGCCAAAGTACACTAACCCAATAAACCCAGCTCACCTCCGTCACTCGACAAAAAAGCCCAGCGGCCAACCGAACAATGAACGTTAACGAACGCGTCTAATCCCGCAGCTTTCTCTACCTCTGCACGCGCTCCTTGAATCGGTTCATTAAAACTCGCCCGTCGCTCCCGCTCTCTTATTCATTCCTTTTCCACCCACACACGTACTTAAACATACACACACACACAGACCATAGACACTTACCGCTTGGTGCACTTCTTGCCGTGGAACATGCGCTTGCAGTAGTCGTTGTAGTACTGGAGCGCGGTGGAGCAGAGCGCGTCGGCGTTGCAGATCCACGTGGCCACCCGGCAGGACACCCTCGTGCGGTTCATCGTCGTCGTGACCGAGGCTCGGCAGATCTCGGCCCGCTGCTTCGACAGCATGCACAGTCCGTCGTTCTTGGCACACTCGCACTGTTCGTTTGGATCATAATAGACGCTTTAGTTTTATTGTGTTCTATAATTTTGAGGAGACGAGGGAAATATTTTCTTTGCCGATTTCACCAGGTTTATGTAGTGTCTGTTTTCGAGGCAAAGACCCTCGTCAATGCTTAAGTCGCCGTGAGGGGGGGAATAAAAGCTTGCTTGTTTTTTTTTCTCGAGCGCGTGGCTACCGTTTTCTGCTGCGTTCATCCTCTCTATACGTAAAACGCTGTCTTTTTGGATAATCCCCCGTTAATGCCTGTCGGAGCGCGGCAGCAGTAGCCCTGACGAATCGCGTTTTTCCGTTGAGCCTCTCTCATTGAAATCGGCGCGTCTTTGGCTTCTTCTCCGTCTCTTTTGCATCGAGTCTCAAAGATAAATTCGCCGCGTTATGTATTCGTAAAAGCCCGGGGACTTATCGGCAAAAATCGGCAGGCCAGCTGCGCGCGGACGGACAGCTCGAGAGCAAACATTGTAAAGATAAATGGCACATATATTCGGGTATATTTACAAGTAATTTAGATAAGCAGCGTAATCCACTTAGCATTAATGCGCGCCGGTCCTCATTAACGAGATAATCGAATTTGACTTTGGACGGCGCGCGCCCAGTCCTTTTTAATTGCCCTGCGCTCGGAATTTTTGCAGAAGCTACCGAAACCCGAGATCGCTTTATCGGCCATCAAAACGCGAAAACGGCGTTTCGAGAGAAAAAAAGGGAAAGTCGTTAATTTTGAGCTCTTCACCTCGACGCGAAGATCCGAGACGGAACCGATTTTACAGTACACAATAATACCAACCACCGAGTAGTAAAACTCCCGGAGCTACCCAACCCGGACATCCTCCTCACCCCTAAAAACCCAAAAATCCTTACCGTCATCAGCTCCTTGCCCTCGTCCGTGCTCATAAGCCCAATAAGCGCGTGCTGACATATCTCCGGGCACTCGTTAGCATCTCCCTGCAGCACCGAGGCGCACCTGGTGAGATAGTGTTGTAGCGCCCTGCCGCATCCCGTCCTGTAAGCACACCTCATCCTGGCGTCGTCGCAGCGCATGGTTCCATTACTCGTCGTTTCCTCCTCAGCGCTGCTCTCATTCCCACTGCTGGCCACCGCGCCGCTACCGATCGCCATCGTCGTGATGGGGAAGAGCTTCGAGCCGCTCGCCAGCAGCGGCCCAGCCAGACACATCGTCACGAGGATCGCGTCCAGCCATTTGAGGGACGCGCGAGACATTCTATATATATCCTGCGAGGGCTGACAAAGAGTATCCGTTCTGTTAGATGTCTAGTGTGTATTGTGTATAGGTGGATGTAGGCGTGTAAGGTAGCGTGAGATCGATCGGCGGGAAGCGATTGAGGATGAAATCGGGAAATGGATACGGGGTGGGGCTGCAGCTCGGTGTGGAGGGTATATAACATGCGATCGGTGGGATTGATACCAGGCGCAAGCGCGCGCGAGGTAGATTGCAGATAATATCGGGAATTAGATACTTTTGAGAGAGAGAGGGATGTGTATAGAGGTAGTGCTGACGCTTTTCGAATTGATGCGCTCGCGCGCGCGAGCACGAAGCAAGTGCGCGCGCGCACCGGGAAAGTGAGGCTCTCCAGCGCTCGGGGGGCTTTTGCTCTTTTTTTGCGCCGCTGTGGGATTGAGTTATTATGGAGGTTTTAGTTTCTTTTGAGCTTTGGAGGATCATGACCGCAGAGGGATTGGCTTTATTGCAGATCGGAGAACGCCTGGTGTTTTTGCGCTGGGGGCTTTGGAAAAATTGTGCGGTTTTGTAGTTTAGCGTTTTTTTTTGAGGATGCTCTGTATAGTCATTTGCGAATTAGTGATTGTGCTTTTTGGAGAGAGGCTTTTTTTATTGGGGATGAAAAATGAGTAGATTTTTATGGATATGCTTTTTTTCTTTTTTAACTATTTGCTGATAAATAAAAAATTTTTAGAGGTCAAGATTATAACTATTATCTCAAAGTACTCTCGTATCGAGTGAAGCATTAGAGCTTTTAGCCTCTCGACTGATGAGCTCAACTTCGGCTAATGGAGAAAAACGACGCATTTTCAAAATGCAGCTTACATTAAGAGGAAGATACTTTAAGAGCTCGTGGTATGTGTATAATGGCATAACTCGTCTAACGACGCATCTACGACGGAGAAATGTCGCGTTGCCTCTTTTACTCCGAAACTCCCGCCTGAAACTTTTGTCGTCCAAAACAATGTGTAAAGATAACAGATTAAATTCCTTGGATTCTTCTGTCGTTGAACTCTACAAACTTATCTTTTAAGAGTTCTACTATTTCTTGTGAAACATTCAAATTATCTTTGCTTCATTCATAAAGATTTTCTAATAAGTTTTGTGGTACAAAAAGCTTTTGGTGAGGTAAGTAAATTATTAAATAAAACATATTATTAATAACTAAAATTGAATTTACTGTTAGCAGATATGGTTGAAATGAAAGTTTAATTTAATCAGTTCAGTAAAAAAAGTATTCAATAATAAATTTGGTTTTAATAACTACGATCTTTCTTCACTAAAGATCAATTATAATTTATATCTAAATTTGAAAAGTACATCTACAGCTTTAAAATTTGGGGTTCTCAATACTGCACGATATTGTATAATAAATTTTTAAATAAATCAAACTACTGTTAGATCAAATAAACGGTATTTTTAAATTATTAAAAAAAGTTAATTTCTACTGCAAGTCCCCAAATACAGTATAATTTATCAAAAAATTTATCATCACTTAATAATTTTTCGCTCATCATCAAAGTAGCAATTAACGCTACACAAACGCATCCTTCTCAATTAAAATTATCAAACTCCTATCGCTAATAACGTTCTAAACAATTCGCCAACCAAACCCCGTCCTTGAACACCCAAAAAAGAAAAAAAAATCCTCACCAGCCACAATTAAAATTCCCGCCACGCAAATATCGCAAACCGATCGCGCTCGGCCAGCAACCAACGCGCTCTTCAATTAATAAAACCAACAGCCTCGAATCAAATCAACGACACCCAGGCCAACGCCTTCCAATTGCGCATCCACATCTCTACTAATTTCCTCAACAGCCGCGCAAATTAGTCCCATACACACATCTACTCGCAAATATACAAGCCGCAGCCTTAGAAAACGAGACGCAAAGAGGCAAGTACACGCGCAGTTCTGTTTACAAACGCTCGCGGGCACGGAGCGATAAGGGCGCGCATATACGTAATGTTTTACGCGACCCTGGCGTCGGCTTTCAAAATAAATAGGAATGTTAATGGGAGCGCATCGCGCGATATGTACCCGCTCGCAAAAGCGAATCGCTCCGGAGAGCGGCAAACAGGAAGTCGACAATGTTTACTATCACGCTCGATTACCCGGAGCGCGCAGGCCGTTTGTATGTGTGTATGCGATAGCTATGAGAGATGAGATTTTTTTTCTCGGCGGGCTTGTTTGGCGGAGGTGGTATCTGCAGAGTGGAGATTCGAATGATGAAAGAGGTGACATGTGCGGATCAGAATTTTTTACAACTGGCTTCGGTGCTGCGTAGTATCGAGTTCATTCATACGGCCGTAAGCGACTGTAGCTGTGTTCTCAATGGTTACGTAGACGATTTCGCAGCGATTGAACGCTAGCTATTTAGAAAGCATAGGCACAAAACCATCAACCCACGTGTAAAAACAGCTCGCCTCGCCTAAGCCCTAGAAACAACCTCATCAAAATACCACAGCTTCCTCCAGCACCAGCCGTCCAACCATCCTTGCGCACTTGGCCGCGATCCACGCAGTCGAGAGCTAGCTATAAATCAAGCTCGAGCCTCCTCGGCGCGCCGAATTTCAAATTCAAGCGGCTGCGCGCGCGCCGAGCGGACAAAAAGCCCCGCGCATCACTCATTTTGAAAACAAACAATCGCCGGACGAGAGAAACTCTCCCGTCGGCGGCCGATCCTTCGGTATCTCATAAATTTTCATCAACCCCGCGTCTTCCGTAAATAAAAAAAATCCGCCAGAATTCGGCCTCGTTATAACAGTTTCACCCGCGCCTGCGAGTTTAAGCGAACAGCGCGCGAGGTTTAAAAATAGAGATGCGTACAGCGAACGTGACAGCGTCACGGAATGCGCGTTTAATTTTTACCCGTGGAGACAAACTGTAGGGAGCCGAGGCGCCGAGTCTGCGTGGTGTAGATGAATGTAAGAAAGTTAGGCGCGCGCGCGAGTGTATACACAGAGTGGTTCTTTGTAAGCGAATGGGACTGATAAAGTTTATCCCGCTTGTTACTTTGATGGGGATCGTGGCGGGATTGGTTGATTGGCGTCGCCGGCGTTATTGCCTGGGTTTACTGATTTGTGGCGCTGTTTTGCTTTTTGGGAAGTGGATGGGTTTTTGATATAAGGTCTATAAAGATATTTTAGAAGAGAGGACGTTTTTGTGGGTGGTGGGTTAAGAATGATGCGATTGTTGAGGATGAGGAAAAGAGTTTACTTTGATTTGAGATTTTAAGAAGCGTTTAGGATTTTTGCGAAGAATTATCGGTTTATCGTTTGAATGGGAGTACAGAGTAGAAATGTAGTTTCAGTTTCAAGAAATAACGTAAGACTTTTTAGATTAGATTTTTACTATTAAAATCAATTGCTTCACGCAATCGAGTTTAGTGCTCAACATTATGTGCATACGTGAGACTATTAAGTAAATTATTAACTACTTATTATTTGTTTAACGACCTATAAAGCCATAGCAATGCTTAAAATTAAACCGGTTTCACTTTAATTACCCAACAAACAAACGACGAAGAAATAAACAGCATAAAAGAGATATAGCTCCCGGATTTTTAACAAAACCGTAACGGCAATTACCCAGCGTTTCTCTCCCCACGACTAGACCCAGAGCATTTAGAAAGTCCCATATACGAAGCAGGAACGAAACCTAACCGAAACAGCACCTCGCTGAAAAAGCACTCACACTCACCGTCTAATCCTAAAAACCAAAGCCAGCAAAGAAACGCAGCCTAACGATTAACAAAAGCAAAGCAGCAGCCATCGAAAAGGAGCATTAGCCTCTCAGAGCCCATATATCGGCTCGGCCGGCGCGCCGCATAAATAACTCAATCCTCTTGAGCGCAAATAAGAAGGCAGCAATGAAGGTACGCGAGACATTCTCCAATAAGTTTTTATCCTCAGCGGGCCAATTAAAGCTCATCTCGCGGCCGAGTAACTCGCGTCAGCCGGCGGAGCGCCCAGCGAATTAATAGAAGGCAAAAAAGGAGTCGAGCCGAAAAAAAAAAATAAAGCACAGCGAGAGTAGAAGGAGAGGCGAGCGAGAGAAAGAGAGCAGCGTGCGCGGTAAAAAGGGCGCAATCCTCTCTCTCTCTTTCTCGGAGCTCTGAATTACCTTGTTTGCTTAGCGTTCGCCTCGGGCACTGTTAATCACATTGTTCAATTGAGGCACATCAGCGGCTGCGGTCTCCCCTTCCGAAAAATCGGCTCCCGCACAATGTAGAACACTATAAAAACTCTGCGCAAAAGTATCAACCGTTTCACCGTATACACATCGACGGAGCGCGCCAAGACGCCAAGGTGTTCGTATATATATATATATATAGATCTGCGTGGGTAGAAGCGCACAGACACACGAGTGAGAGAGAGCTGGGCTCTCGGCTTTGCTCCTCGTGGCGCGGGATCGAGCTGCTGGCGGGAGCGCAGCCTCCGAGGAACTAGATTGAGTTGTGACGGCTCCGCGCGGCCGAGGCTCTCTCTCCCCCCTCTCTCTCCTCTCCCTGCGTTCGGCTATAGAAGAAGGAAGGAGCGAGGAGGCGAATAAGCGGGAGAAAGAGAGCGCAGGCTTATACACACACATAGACAGAGAGAGAGAGAGAGACACGGACACAGAGAGACACACTAAGCGAGCGTTCTTACACACAGGAAGAGAGGAAGGTCCAGAGAGAGAGGGAGAACGGCAGCGGCAGGAACAGCAGCACCCCAAGTTGGCCGCTTTGCCTGATTGAGATACCAAGTCTCCCCCCCGCTCCGTCGCTCGCGCGCGCCCGCGTATATACTGCCCACCTCCTTCCCTCCTCCTCCTCCTCCTCCTCCTCCTCCTCCTGCAGCGGTGCATCGCTCGCTCTCTGGGGACCGGCATACGGGGTTCCTGCGAACCTCTACCTATATACGTTTACACACACGTGTGTGTGTGTATATATAGATGCGCCTGCTGCAGCCTATAGCGGGTTCTCAACTCGAGGCCGAGTATATACACACACAGAAAACGAATCTCATTGTCGAAACGAGCATGCGGACGCGACGACACTCGGCCCTATATACCTCTGTGTATATACATATACAGATATAGGCGAGAGCGCGAGAAGGGGGTTAACACACACTCGCTGCTGTCGCGCCGAGAGATCGATGGGCCTGCCCTTTTCTCTCCCTCACTAGGCCGGCTCTCTCTCTCTCTCTCGCTTTGGTTTTCTGTTTACGAGACAGGTGCGCTCGCACCGCAGGGCTGCTCTGCTATGGAGAAAGAGAGAGGGAGCGTGATTTGGGCCTGATGAATTATAGCGCGCCAGAGAGAGAGAGAGCGGGCAAGTGTTGCTTTTTAATGAGTTTTCGAGTAAGGGGCGCGAGAGAGCCCGAGAAATCGCCGGAGAATCGAAGATTGAGTGGCTCTCTCCCGAGAGGGGCCTGCCGATTAATTGGGCCCTGGCTTTCCGAGGCTTTTTCGGGGCAACGCGCGTGTTCGCCGCTGATTGAAACGTATTTTTTCGCGACGCGCGTGTTTTTAAAGTGAATAAAATCGAAGGGGGGATCGGTAAGGCGCGCACGTAAGGTATCTGCATCTCATTGTCATGCTTTCGAGCGTTTGGCTCGGCTGTATGTGTATACATATGCGCGCTATCGAAACGAAACGAGTATGTATGTAAGCTGCTCGTGAGCGAGCGCAGGCCGCTCTCGTGAGAGATGCGTTAGGAAAATACTTGTTTTTCCCGGGGAAGGTCGTTGACTCGTTCGTAAATTTATAGAGCCGAGGATCTGGGATTCGAATCGAGGGGATCGAGGTGGATAGATGCGCATGGGACGGTTTATTTATGTGCTTATTATGTTAAGGTGAGCGTCGAGGCTAATTCGGAACGTCGTTACAAAGTTTCCTAGAAAATAAATAATCTATAGGCGCTTTTTTCATCGAGACTCTATACCGATCAAACCCACCGAAAGCCAATAACTAAACCTCTTAATTACCGACATCCGCAATAAAAAAGCACTCTCGCACACTCGCTAATAAAGACGCAGCAAAATTAACAACAACCAGAACGAAAAAAACACCAAAATCACGTAACCCCCAACACAAGAAGCCAGGACGCTTCCTCCCAAAAAACACCCAAAAACCCAACCGAAAAAAAAAACCGGTATGAAAAGAGCAAGCGTCCGACGGACAAGGCCGTCGCTCAAGGCTTTTTTGCGGCGCTCGCGAAAAAGCGCAAGCAGCGAGAGAAAGAGCGAAAAGGAAAATTGAGAACCCAAACGAGAGAGAGAGAGAGAGCAGGGGTGTGTTCCAGCTGCCGCTACCTGCTCCGCAGGACAATGGTCCCGCGCGCGCGTGCGCCCCGGGCTCGGAAATACGAGAGCCAAGCGCGGGCTACGTAAGTTTTCTCTCTCTCTTTCTCTCGGCTACTTTCTATACACGGCGTGGGAGTGTGTAAGTGTGTACACGTCTGTGTGGGGACTCGGAGAAGCGATGAATACACAGGGGCTTACTCGGAGGTGTTCGGCCTGGACAAACCGAGCCACGCGCTAAGAATATGTATATGTATAAGCGGCGCTCTCGAGCTTCTGGAGATCGGTAAAAACTACACTTCCGCGCTGCTCTCTTTGTTTGTTGTATCCTTTTTCCACTCTCGCGCGCGCGAGTGTACCTTTTCATTTTTTCCCCCTTTTTGTCGCCGCCGCTCCGAGCGGGACAAAAACACGCGTACAACGCTAGAGTTGTGTATTGAGTAATTACAGCATGTACACGGCTATACTGACTTTTTGCGGCTATATCTCGCGCGAGTGTGAGTTTACGCTCGGGGATGCGAGAGCGGTTTTTTTTTCTCTGCGCCGCGAGTTACGAGCCGAGTTTCTGGAATTCGCTCGAAATTTATACGTCTGCGGGGCCGGCCTCGCTAAAGAACGTCGAATGTAAATTTTTGGTAATCAAAGGAAGGTAATTTAGGGAGCGCCGATTTCTCGGAAGCCGCGATCGGTAGAAATGCGAGTTTAATTGAAAAAAATCGGCAGCCCGACTCGCGAGTTTCTTGATAAATTTTATAAGGGCTATAAAGTTGCTGAGTTATAGGTCGGAATAGCGGCGGCCGATTTAACGTAGATTTAGGGTGCGGTTTAATTGCGGCTTCCATATAGAGCGCATAAAAGCGCGGAATCTTTCGAATTTCCTGCAGTTAAAATGCCTATATGAAATTTCAGGGAATTATCAAAACCAATAAGTCACCGCGAGCTTAGAATCGCTTAAACAAGCCCGCAGCTTTAATTTCATCGCAAACCATCCGAAAAACCAAAGATCCATTAATACTCTTACAATTACATGCTCGAAAAGCAAAAGCTAAAAATCATCAACTTACACGAAGCTCAAGCCCTCTCACACGTGTTAAAAGCATCTTGGCCGCTTGTGTGTACACACATCTCGCTGCTTGCTCGGGCGCAAAAACAGCGAACCGGATACACAGGGAGAAAGAGCGCGTGTATTACACACTCGTTGCCTAATACCCCTTTTCCCGGCTGCTAAAGCACAAAAACCGTACAAGCGAAAGCCTGCGGTTTTTCCGTTCGATTACCTCTCCCAGCCAACATCGGATACACACGGCTATATCCGATGTCTCGCTTATACATATATATATATATTTTTGCCGATCCGCGGCCGAGATCGCTTTACGTTTATTAACGGCCGGAGAGAGAAACAGAGTGTCCGTGTGCGTGTATATGTATGTATATGTGGGAGATTGTTCTCCGCGCGCGCGCGCGCGTAACGCCGGCTTTTGTGCTGTCGGCTCTCTTTCTCTCTTGTGCTCTATAGTCTCTGTGCGGGGAAGGGGTAGAGCTTTGTGTATAGGAGAGAGAGAAAGAGAGAGGAGCGCGTGTAGCCAAGCGCGATCGAACTAATGATATCGCGGCCGGCCGCTTGTAAGTACACGTATAGAGGAGAGAAAGAGAGGGACACCAAGGAAATTCCTGAGAGCCGATAGCTACGGACGGGAGGATTCGTTATTCGCGCTTTTTTTCGCCAAACTCGATGGCTTTATATTGCTGGATTCTGGAGGGGTTTAAAGCGGATTATTGTGTGTGGATTATAGAGGGTTTTTAGTAGGTTTTCTTGGAGGTGGCTGCTGGTGTGGAAAAATCGATCGTAATTAGCTTTGATTTTCGCTAATTGGATATTTCTTACAGGATTTTATGTTGTAATTATTGTTGTGGTTGTAGCCGTAAGGTAATCGAATTGAGGTAATTAGATTTTCGCTGCGGAAAAATCTTATCGGATACTTTTAGTATAGGAATAAGGTTTATCAAGTTACTCGAACAGCGGCTCTTAAGTTTCCGAGTTTTCTTTCTGTTTTATCCTCATTACTTAAGTGATATTTCAAGTGTACTTTAAAATTATCTTATACTTATAATTGCAGCGCCTTATCTCATATATTTAATAGCGGCTCGCAGCGATAGCATCGTTTTAAAGCGCGGAATCCAATCCGCAATTACACTTCGCAATTTTTTATCAACTTTATATTTTCAATAAATCCTTATCAAGCGCAACTCGAGCCATAAATTTCCAAACAACTCCGCAGTCCATTCCCGCAGGAAAAAAGCAACGCCAACAACTCACTCGGCAATCGAACCCTCTTAACAACTCGCCGACAAGTACGTAAACCCAAGACATTTACGACTAGCCCTCATTCTTCCACCCAAAAAAAAAAAAAACAGAGAATACCTCGTTTCAAAGCTCCCGCTCTTATCAGGCCGTTGCGCGCGCCAACCCAGAGCCGCCCGCGCCTGCGCCGACTCTCTTATCGATCCCCGTCCCTTCTAGCGTGGGTGGCTCCGACGCCTGCGTATAAACCCCTAGAGTCGCTCTGAAAAATCCGCTGGCCGTCTCCGGTTTCAGTGCAGTCCCGCGAGAGAAATGGAGAAAATCGAGCTCCAGTCCGGCGTCTAGAGAGAGATCAGAGAAACAGTACGCTCTAAAGATCCTAAATCATCCAGCAAGCTAGCATTGCCAGAGTCGTAAACGAGGCATATAAGCGCTGCGAGAGAAGACAGAGAGAGAGAGAGGCGAAAATGAGAGGCCTGGCGCTGATCCTGTCGATCGTCTGGGCGGCCGAGGCTGCGGTCATCTCCGAGCCGTATGGTGCAGGCTCCGGACAGTTCGGCCTTGAGAACGCCCTGTCCTACGAGCGCAGAGAGAACGAGGCCATTGCCAGGCTCTACGAGAACGTCCTCGATATCCTGCAAGTACGGAGTTACATACGTTACGTTATACGTGTATAGATATATATAGAGTTGATATGCGGGGGCGCCGCCGCCGACGCAATTCGGCTATGGACGAGTAAACAAGCCGATCGATACTCGTAAAGACCTTTCCGAGAGAGAAAACCTGTTGCGTCGGCGATCGGGCTCCCCTTAATGCCCTATAAATTTTCGGCTCCCCGACGTTTATAACTGCGCGGTATTTTATCTAAGCGCGCGTTTTGCTTTCTGTCCCTCTATAGTGTCGGCTGCCGCATGAGAAGAACGTGGAGACGGCCGACGGGGAGGACGCCTTCCTGACGAAGCAGCCCGTCCAGGACCAGAACTGGAAGAGCCCCCAGGGCCTCGGGCAGGTAGCGGGAGTGGCCGTCGATCCGCAGGGACGGCCCGTCGTCTTTCATAGAGGAGAGCACGTCTGGGAATACGAGTAAGGAGACAGCTATGCTGTTTGTATATATATGGCTGTATATGCTAATCGACTGACGGGGGAGGAGGTGTAGTTTTTTATTTTTAAGGGAGCGTTGGGATTTGAGGTGTGGTTTCGAATTTTTTTTTATGGGTGAAGGATGGTGGAGTGTTGGGTTTTCTTGGTTTGTTTTATTGATGTTCGCGGATGGAATTCGAAGCTGGATGGATCGTTGAGGATATGTGGATGTGTTGATCTTTTATTTACTTATTATCAGGGTTGAGATGAAATTCTAGTTGCAGTTACGAGAACATTAGAATTTATTATAGGTCAGATCTAAATCGTTCATAATATTTATGATATATTAAGAAAAGTATAATTAGAATTAGGAAAAATATTCTTATTATAACATTTTTATCGTTTGTTTATCAAAAAATTCTTACTATTTTTTCTTTGTTAACTTTTTGGCACTATTCTAATGACAATCAAATCATACATTTAACTGGAATTCTAATTTTTCTTATCAACAACATTGATAACAACATTGAAAACAGAAAACTTTCCTCAATGGTACATAGAAAGTCAGCACCTAACCGCAAAACTTTTTACATTGCGTAGGTGTGCCTCTCGAGGCGCGAATCATTTATACAGCTTGACGGACATGACGAGTCCTAATTCCCGCTAATCGCAAGCCAAAGAGCCGTGAGAATCACGACAAACGACCCGAGCAAACAAGAAATTCAGCGCCTCGCCGTCAATTTTTAGCATACATCGACATTATTTACCCAAGCACTCATCTTTCGCCTCAACACACCTCATAGACACACATATCCAGAAAAGTCAAGAATCACTCTGCGTCCCAAGCCTCCTAATCTATTTGCTCAAAATTAACGTCCTCTCGACAGGTAGCTCCCACTTAGCCCATCACCCATCTCCAAAAAAAAGACGAAAATCAAAAAACAAATCAACACTCCTCTATACCATCCTAGCGTCTCTCAAAAGGGCCCTCAACTCTCTCTCTTTCTCTGTTTGCTCTGTTGCACCTTCGTTTTCCCTCTCGACTCTCTCGGCGAGTCCAACCTTTTGAAACAGATAGTAGCTCGCTTGCGCCTCTTGCGATTGGGCCTCGGCAGGTACGTATAGGTGCGACTCCCCGCCACCTCGCGCCGAACCAATAACACCTCTTCCCTCTCTTTCCCTCTCGGAGATTTTTATCCCGCTCGAGCGCAAAGGGCTTATAAAAAGCTTTGCTTTACGACTGCGGCCTGAGAGAGAGAGAGAGAAAAAGGCGCGCCGATGCTGGAGCCGATAAAGGGGAGCAGCTCTCTCTCCGATGCTTAAAAACGTGCGAGAGAGAGAGAGAGCCGCGAATGCAGAAGTCCGAGGGCTGAGAGGGAGACGATTTATGGCCGTACACGAGAAAAGCGCTGTTGCGAGGACGCGAGAGCACACGTGTGCGCTTTCTGCTCTCTGTGTGGATATATAAGTGTAGAGCTCGGCCGGATGATATTGAGAGGTTGCAGGAGTTTGTTAAGAAAGAGAGAGCTATGTCTGTTGTCGCGTTTTCTAGGGCTTGGATTGCAGATTAATAGATGCGGGGCTATTGAATTGTATGTGGAGGGCTGGAATGGGAGATTGGAAAATGTTGTATGATAAGTAGCGTTTAGAGGCTGGAGAACTATTGAATAGAATTTTTATTTCTTTAGCTGCTGAAAATAGATCATTGCTTATACCATCGTTTATCCGTAACTCCAAGCTAAAGAACAAACAGACGAAAAATCCCACGCTCTCAGAGCGCATTACACTTCTTTCACCCGCAATAAAAAAAGAAGAACCGATCCGGCCAACGTCTCAATCAGCTCCACGGCCAGCCGAGCACGAATAAGCTCATTATAAATCGAGCACTCCTCACCTTCCGCCTTCTCGCCTCTCGAAAGCCTGCAGCCAGCCAAGCATTACTTATGGGAAAAATCTTGCCGCGCTCCTCTTTTCACGGCGCATTAAGCCCTCTCATCCCCCGAAAAATCGCCGCGTCCTCATTGTCGCTATCCAGCGGGAGATTACGATTTTTTAAACGCTCACCATATACCTACATGCACCTCCTACCATTGTACAACGACTCGGACAGACCCCCCCTGTCAGTCTCGTGCATTGAAAGTCACGTCTATGGTAGGACGCATTATGCGAGAGCGGCTTGCTCCTTTATACATTGTTCGGCGCCTTCTCGCAGCTCGTTCGACGCCAACTACCAGTACACAAAGCCGGCGGACGGGCCCATCGGCGTAAATACGGTGTTGACGCTCAGCCCGGAGAGCGGCGAGATCGAAGACGAATGGGGCGCTGGCCTCTTCTACCTGCCCCATGGTATATACGTAGACCGGCAGGGCAACGTCTGGCTGACCGACGTAGCGCTGCACCAGGTTTTCAAGGTGAGTCTGCGGGGAGGGATCTGGTGATGAGAGGGGGGGAGGTTTGCTGGGACATGTTTTTCGAGGGATTTTTCAGGGATTTATCGAGGGATGCTGTAAGTCTTTTGTGGGGATGCTTGTACGGTGGCTAAGTTTGGAGTAGTTTTTTTTCTGGGGTACTGGAGAATCGGAGCAGCCGGATTTTGAATAGTCAATTTTTTTCTGGGATGTATGTTTTATTTAAAAAAATTAGATTAATCAACATAAGAACAATTGTTTTTTAAATAATATATATTATTTACAAAATAATTCGTTTATTCTATATATAACAATTTTTATATTTAACAATCGAAAAGATCCGTTCAAAAGATTTTGCATTCGAAAGAGTGTGACAGTAATGTTTGTATTACTAAAATTCACTTGAACCACCAACTTTAAAAAATTACCTTAAAAAAAATAAATAAATGAAAAGTTGTTTGTATTTATAGTAATCTTGTTTCACGCTATTCCACGCTATCTGCTTATTCAATTAAAGAATCAAATCAGCGCTTTCATCTCCTATTTATACAATGACACACGCAAAACGTCAAAATTAAGGGGTGTCCCGTCCAAAATAACGCTAATCATTTCTTATGACTTTCCAATTCCCTTCAGCCCAAACCCATCATCCCTCCTAATCCCAGCAACCTCCCGAATCAAAGCCTTTCAACCCCAACAAAGCGAATCGCACAAAAAGCCCGATGATCCAGCTTTCCCGAAAAATCGTAACAAAACCACCTCGCTCCTCTGCCCCCTCCCTGACCCCCCATCGTCGCCCAGCTGCATACCCTCATTTTTCCCATGCCCTCGCTAACTCGCATCTTTTCACTTCCACAGTTCCCGCCGCGCGACAAAAGCAGCGCCGAGCCGGAGCCTAGCCTCGTGCTCGGCGAGCGCTTCGTGCCAGGCGGCGATTCGGGCCACTTCTGCCAGCCGACGGCCGTCGCCGTGATGCCCAGCGGGGAGATTGTCGTCGCCGACGGCTACTGCAACGATCGCATCCTCGTGTTCGAGGCCCAGGGCCGGCTGATAGGGCAGCTTCCGCCCTACGGTAACGAAGGTAGGCTTTCCACGTGTTTCTGTCTTTTAATGGGAGCGCCCGGCTATTTGTCTTAAGCGGCGCTTTGAGGAGGTTGGCTTTAATGGATGGCTGGGTTACGATCTGATAAGGAGACGTGGAAAAGGTGTATCTAAGGCTGGCTTTTTGAAAGTTGGGGAGTTTTGGAGGGGCTGTGGGAACAGAGCCGCGGGGGTTATGATAATTTGGGCAGGAGGAGAGGCGTAATCGGTCGGGATGGAAGTTTGGTTTATCCGCTGTAAATTAGTAGGCACGATTTTTCAGGTCTTAATCGGGTATGGTTTTTGAGGTGTCATCGTAGATCGGCGTTCAACAAAGCAAGCAGGTGATTGAAAGTCGGAACGTCATGACCGTTCAATTAAGTCGGCGTTGCTGAAAAAAATTTTGGAATTATCATGTTCTTTTGACCGGTTCTGAAGCTATTGTTTGAAAATTGTTTCATTTGTAAGATAATAATGCGGCTAAAACCTACATCTTTTATTTAAATTAATTGAAAAAGTTCGAAAAAATGAAATAAAAAATTATTACGTTGTATAATTATCTCAAAAATGTTGCATACTGTCAATATTAATTTAAAAAAATTTAATCGCATCGATGTAATCCAAGTAAGTAGGTACGCACTAACTGTAGCGTGCAAAGAGAAAGTGAACGAAATCATACTTTTAATATTTAAATATACGGCGCTTAAAAGCAGGACATACAAGATTATCGTAAAATTAATTATTACTGCTTTTAATGAATCTCGATTTAAATTGATAAAAATTCATGTCCAATTACATAAAAAATATTTCATCAATTATTTTCACGATCAAACAAAATGATTTCCTGTTATACACTTGAAAAGAGATAATAATTATAACTTAATATCTATTTCAAGCAAGCCAGTTACTTACAAAGTAATTTACTAGCGTACTTCAAAATCCGCAGTAAAAATGTTGAATATAACGTAAAATTTACATTTTTACAGCCCAACCAGCCTTATCTCCACGAAATACAGCCTAATAAAAATTATACAGCCTCCAACGCTTATCTAGAATATGCTTTCAGCACACCAATTAATACATCATTCAAACCCAATTCACAATCTCATCAACAACCTAAAAAACCACTATTAAAAAAAAAAAATTTCCAGACTTCCTGCGACTACGCGTACCGCACAGCCTGACGATCCTAAAACGAGGCGACGTCTGCGTGGCTGACCGCGAGCACCAGCGCATCGTCTGCTTCAATCTCACCGGAGCCCTGGCCCAGCGTCAAAACGACCAAATGCTCTCCTGGCTACCACTGGTCATCCACCGGCCAGGTGTCTGCAGGATTTTCGGCGTCACCTCGCACGGTGAGGCAGCCCGCGCGTTATAATCGTCTTTTTTTCGCGAATTTATAATAAAGTCGTCAGAAGCTCGAGAGAGTTTGGGTTACGCGCGCGTCACCGGATGTAGACGCACGTTAATGCGAGAGGGATAAATCCTTCCTCTCTCGGCTGGCTTTCTTTTTTTGTAATTTAACGGCTTACGTACGCGCGCGAACGCGGAGCGAATTTATTTACAAGCTCGGAGAGGCTCGCGTTATAATTAGCCGGTTTATACCGGCGATTTTATCGGCGCTGAACTCGTGTCCGCGAGTCGGCTCTTTTTTTTTTTATATATATAGACGCGTATACGGCGTCGTAAAGCGGTAAAAATTTACGATCGAACAAGCCTGGGATATGTCCTGCGGAGTCACTGAAAATAAATGCGCGCTTACCAGGGCGACGTCTTTATTACTCTCGCTCCTTTATCTCCGCACTGACAATTAAAGCTTTTTCTTCGATTGTTACCACAGATGACATGCTCTACGCCATCAACGGCCCCACCACGCCGAACAATCCAGTCATGGGCTTCACTCTGAATCCGGATCGCGGATCTGTGATCTCCACCTGGGGCCCGACCTTTGACGTAAGTTACCGACTCATCGAAACAAATTTCGCCTCGTTAATAAGCCAGAGATATAAGGCCGAGATGTCGAGTCTAGATTTCGCGCGAGATCGTCTATGTATACTTGTATATATATATACGATTCGTAAAAGTGATGTGCCGAGCGTTTATATCGTTATTACCGTGTCATACGTCGAGAGTTATGGCTTTGATAAATTATACCAACTCGAATTATTGCGAGGGTAAATTATGTATCTTTAGTACAGCGGCCGCGTGTACGATTGGCTAAAAGCGCAGCGCCGACGGGACTGCGCTTCTGTAGCCGGGGCTCGATTATTCAGCCGTCGGACGTATTTACTGCACGGCAACGATTTACCGCAAACGCATATGCAGAAAAAAATGTAAATACGTAAATGCAAGAGAAAAAATGAAGAAGGTATATAGAAGGCAAAACGGTTCGCGAATAATTCGAATACCTCTCGATGTTGAGCGGCCCCGGGGCTCTCCCGCCGATTCTCTTGACGTCTTACTCTTCTAAAACGCGGACAGCCGACACACGGAGAGCCGCACAATCGGTAAGAAAAAAAAAATCGCACCTCGGCGCGCTCGGCGCACAGCTCAAAGGCTCGGGAACGGCAGGAGCACGGCGAAAATTACAATAATCGCTTCTCTCTCTTGGAAATTTCAGTCGTTCAGCAACCCACACGGCATCGCAGCCTGCCCCAACGGCTCGGCTCTCTACGTCTCGGAGATCGGGCCGAACGTCGTCTGGAAGTTCAGGCTGCTAACGAACTGGAAAATGTAAATTCAGATATGTATGTATATGTAAAAGTTGCCCCGGCGCTATACACAACGTGTCGCGGCTCCGTCTATGATACGAGAGACTGGCGAGGGTATACATGTATAGAGAGAGAAGGAAATAAGGAGCTGAAGAAGAGGAGGACTCGGCGCAAGGGGTAAACATATATATTCGAAATTCAAATGAAATCGAGGAGAGCACGGAGGACGAGGAGGCGAGCTCGTCGTCCCAACACTTGAAACCAGTTTCGCTTGGCTTGAGATTTTTCTTTTTTTTTTTTATTCTTCTTTTCTCGCTCGTGTCCCTCTTTGGCCACGAGGGGAGATTCATTAATACTGAGCAAATAGTAAGATCCTCGGCGCTGAGTGTAAATACAATTACCGGCGAGCATATAGACTCGCGGCCGGCAGTGTTTGCCGGGCGCGTTATGAAACCAATAAATTTTTAGTTTACGACGAGCTGCCGCTCGCGCGCGCGCTCGCCCCGTCAACGAGCCTAATCGTCAAGCGTGTCTCGAGAGCCGGAAACGCGGGGAGGAGGATGGGGAATGAATAATTCGCTGGTTATTGCAGCCGGGCTGGTTAAGTGACTTTTTGAGAGCTTAGATTGTCTAATGTTTATGGGGGTTGATGGGGGTTTGAATTTTGTTTTAGTGAATTGGATTGCTGGGTCCGATAATTATTTAATGAAAACTTTGTTAAGTAAGTTTTTTATTTATTTATGGTTGTTATAAAACGTATACATATCCGCCCTAATTTTAATGTATGTTTCTTATGAAACAAGTACGTATATATTTTTCGATTGATTGATTAAAATGAATATAAATTGTTGTTTGTTAATAGAAATTATAGTTTAGATTAATTTTTGTGAACATTGTTTCGATACAATATGAATGTTACAAAAATAACAAACTAGTCAATATTCCGGCGTTTTAAAAGTCGTGTCTAACATTTCCTAAAATTGTATTTTGAATTCTAAATAGTCAGTTGCCGAATTATGAAATGAAAATATTTGAATATTTCATCAGTCAAAAGTATTATATGTGACAAATTATCAATGGTGCTATACTTATAATATCAAATTTTATTCGCAATTCATGCCTGTAAACTAGAACACTTATACAGACAAATAATGACCATCATGCTATTAAGTAGCTTTTGTACTGTCATAGTATGTAACCATATTTTGTTATCTAGAATTTTATTCATTTTTCTGTAATAAATATGAAACTCTAAAGACTACTTAAAATTCTTGTTTGATCTTGTAATGAATTTTTCATCCTATTCCTTTAGCAACTAAATTATATAGTAAAAGCTTACATTTAAGTTTACAGAAAATTTAGTACAGAAAATTTTCAAAAGCTTTTTTTAAACAGAATTTTTAATTTAAAATTTTGATGTTAAAAATGAAAATTTTAAAACACCTTATATTAACGTCATATATACGAATTTCTTGAATATAGAACGTTTTTAAGTTATAAAGGTGTCTGACGGAATTTGTAATAGCAATAATAATTATTGTAATTAGTTATAGTAAGATCCAACACATCAAGGAACACCTCTTAGCCAACACCTTGGAAAAACCAGTATACTCAAGAGATAGCAAAAATTTCGAGAAGCAAACTCGAATATTTTCGAAATGTTTTTTACTACGACTATCGAACGAAATAAAGTAGCTTTATGATAGGTTTGAGAAAGGTTTTTGAAAATACTCTCTCAAAATGTTTAATTAATACTGAAAATAAAATAAAAACAGTTAAATGAAACATTATACCTTTGACACTTTAAAAAGTCTTAAACACGTTTTTAAACGTTTTAAAAAAAAGTCCTACATTAAAAAGAATATCATGAATTTTACTGACATTTCTTTAAAAGTTTTATTCTGAACGTCTCAAATTTTGGAATAAAACATTCTTCAAACATTTTAAATTGTTTCCTTTTAGTACGAGTAAATCTTTGATTATTTTCTTACACTCTATATAGAATGTAAATTTTGTAGAAATAAATTTGGACATTTATTTACTCTTTAACTTTCAGATAGTACATTTATGCAATATTCTTAATCTAAAAGAATCAGATTTTCTACAACGCTCAACTGATACCTGTTAGTTAATCTATTTATATTTAAGCATTTTATTTGGCCCAATGAAGGAAACGTTTTGATTAATAACCAATCTAAATCTATTAAATTTATAACAATTCCTTACTACAAAAATCTATTCTTCATTTTTGGTATTTCATTCGTTAAAAAAACTACAATATTTCTATAAAAGGTAAGTAAAAATTTGCAAGACCAACCCCATTTTCCCCTCGACCCATCAACTCTAATCACCAGGCTAATCCCGCTCTCTGCCTCATACTTCCGACAAAAAGCGGCCGCCTCGAGTGCGAACACGGCAACAGCTTGTGCTCGCGAGTCCATTGACTTAAAATCGCAAATTGCAGCCAAGAGAGCGAGAGAGAGAGAGAGAGAGAGAGAGAGCGCGCACATCCCTCTCCCCCTATTCCCTCCACGCGCAATCCGCCATAAACATCTCAATCATGAGCCTCTCTCTCTCTCGCGTGCACGCCTGCAGTATACCCGCTCCTCTCTTGCCCCCCACCTCCCCCACCCCCCTCACGGCGAATAAAAAAAATCCGGCTTCATGAATAAAGTATAAATACAGAGAAAAGACGTGCGGAGAGCGCGCGCTCGGGCTCAGTGTGCTCCGAAAGAGAGAGAGAGAGAGAGAGAGATAAAAGAAAAAAAAGGAGTCGCGGGCAAAAGTCGCTTTTCCCTGTAGCAGCTATACGGCTGGCTTTCTGCGACTATGGCTCGGCGTCTACGCCATTGAGGCGACAGCGGGCGCGCGCGATGCTGGACTAATGAAGACGTGTGCTAGAGGCCAAGGAATGGTCGAAGCCGCCGCGCAGAGGCTTATACCCCCTGCTCTCTCTCTCTCTCTCTCTTCCTTTCTCTCTCCTGCACGCTCTCCGCCACGCCTCGTCCTTTCTCTCTCTCTCTTTCTTGGCTCTTTCATCTGTCCCTCTCTGTCTTTCTTGTGAGCGGACTCGTTGCTCCTCTCTCTCTCTCGCTCCTTCGCGGCCTCCCGTTTGTTTTTTCTCTTATTCGGCCCTCGCGCTCTGGCACAGGACTTACTGCTTTTTTAAGCGTGCAACCTCTCGCTTAAAACACATCTCTAAACTGGTTTTGCTTCCACAGGCAGAGAGCGAGAGAGAGGAGCGTATATAGCCTCGCGCTTGGCGCGCGGGCAGCTCCTTCCTCCTCCTCGATAACTTTATTACGCGAGAACCAAGAGAGCAGCGCATGCACACTGCACACACAGATATATATCCTCTCTTTCGCGCGCGCTCCTCTCTCTCTCTCTCTCCTTCTTCCGAGTAAACACACACGCTCAGAGGCACTCTACGTATGTGCATGCTATAGCTCGAAAGAGAGAAAGAGAGAGAAGCTAAATCTTTTTGGTACGCGCGCGATTTTTGGTACCGCGCGCGCCGCTATACACAGCAGTACAGCAGCGGCAGCAGCTGTGGCGTAAAAGCCCCTTTTTCGCGAGGATCCCTCGTTTCCTCTTTCTCTTTTCTTTGCTCGCGTTTTTCTCTCTTTCTCAGCGCGGCTTCCTTTCCAAGCTGTGCGCTCTTGCACACCGACCGACAGACGGAAAAAATATATAGGTGCACGCTCTCTCCTCTGTATATAAGATAGTTAGGTGCTGCAGGAGAGCTAGAGAGAGAGAGACAGAGCGGCAGAGAGTGTTCGGGCCAATGAGGCTGCAGCCTCCCTTTTCTGCAGATGCGCGCGAGCCTCTTCCTCTCTGTCTTTTTCTCCGCAACGCCGCGAGAGAAAGACAGAGAGGCGTATATATATATATACGTAAGTCCACGCAGAGAGAGAGAGAGAGCTGGCGAAGGAAAAAAAGCCGCGCGATTTCTCGGAGAGTGAGAGAGCTCCCCCCCTCCCGCCTCTCCGTCTCTCCCCCTCTCGTGCGATCGTCGTCGGAAATTAAGTTGTTAAAATGCTGCCCGAGGCGTCGCTCGACCAAAGAGAGCAGCACGAGAACACTGCGCGCAAGCGAGAGAAGGTAATGGCTGCCCTCTCTCTCTCCTCTCCTCTCCTCTCCTCACGGCCGCTCTCGCGCCTCTATATCCGCACGTGTTTGCGCTTAAAACCCCTCTCGCCCCTTTTTCTTGCCCAGCGCCGTTCCCTCTCTCTCTCTGCGTATATATACGCGCTGCGGAGGAGAGAGAAAATATACAGCCGAGAGGATGAGGGTACATATCCGCGCGCGCGAAACCGCGCCGCCGCCGCTGCTGCTGATGGAGTGGCTTTGACAGGAAAGCTGAAGGGGTGTTGGGATGAGGGAGGGGGAGGGGGGAGTGAGCTGTGGGACCAGGAGCGAGAAGGAAAATCACGCTGGACGCGCCGATCCTCGGTTTTGAATTGCCGGTTATCCGCGATGAAAGGAAATATGGTAATAGAGGTGATGGCTTAATTCGAGATGAGGAGGAGCAACGGCTTCGGGACGCGGGGAGTGTGGAGGAAGGAGTATGAGGAATTCCGAGCTTCGAGAGGGAGAGGAATAAATATTGTTAGATGGTATAAATATGTATTAAATTTTTTCTTGTATTTGTTACGAATAAATGAGATTGAGTTATGGAGCTTAAGAAATTAATCAATGGTATTTGTTATTATTGGGACCAGAGAGTTCTGTAGATTGGTTTTGTTATACTCCAAATGAAAATAATAAATTTTCGAATTTATAAGACAAGAAAATATATTCCGAAAATGTGTAAGAGAACGTAAAAAATGCGATAAAATTTTTAAAATTGCAAATATCTGTAACTTTAGAATCGGAATCGAATATAAATTTATTAAACATTTTCTGATTGTTTTATGCTCTTGCTATTTTCATTAGAAAACGAATTCAATGATTTACTTTTGACATCTTAAATTATTTCGTAAACAATCCGAATAAAATAATTTAAAAGTTCTTCAACATTTTCACAGGCTTTTAAGATATAGTAAATAACAATTTTTATCGTCATATAAATTATAAAAACAAAATGTAAAACGTATGTGAAGAAAGCCTTCTACTTTTCACATTCTAAATTTAATTCACATAAAACTCAAGAATATTAAACTTTAAGAAAACTTTTAAAAACTTTTTAATTATTTCTAATATTTACTTTTTAAATAACAAATAATTAAAGCGCTATTATCGAATGAAATATCTTGAATAAAACATCATATCTATATTAATTCCAACAAATATCACTTGGATTAACAAACTCTATTTTTTGTTACCCACCTGGCCGCTAAAACGGACGTCAACACGTATTTCCCAGTATTCCTCCCAACCCACGTCCAGCCGTCCGCAAATCTTCAATTTTTGAATGCCTCTTTCCCCAATTCCACCCCCCCCCCTCTCATCGGATTATCTCGTCTTATTATTTGTCACATTATTATTATGATTATCGGCAAAGGTCGAGCTCCGAGGAGAGAGGAAGAGCGAGGGAGAAGAAGCCGGCTTTTTCGAGCCTCTTTCG
This sequence comes from Eupelmus urozonus, assembly GCA_900480035.1. Lineage (NCBI taxonomy): Eukaryota > Metazoa > Arthropoda > Insecta > Hymenoptera > Eupelmidae > Eupelmus > Eupelmus urozonus. The sequence continues at coordinate 2,475 of UELX01000073.1, read as the reverse complement.
CAACGGAGCATAGCTCTCGCTTCTTTGCTCGGTTGCCCGCGCGCGCGCGCGCGCCAGCGGCGGCAGATGCTTTTGATCGGTGCCGCGCGAGGATCGCTCGCTCTCGCGCGATTACGTTCTTCTTGAAAAAGAAGAAAGAGAGAGAGAGAGAGAGAACGAAGAGCGTCGGGAGAGATTGCTGATTCTCGAGCCGATGTGTCACGTTTCCCAGGAATATTTCGGTCTTCGATTGGCTGCCGCCTCCTCCTCTCTTTTTTTTTGCCCGCTGTGGTTTTCGGGACCCCTCTCGTTCTCCCTTCCTCTCTCCGTTTTTCACCTTTTTCTCTTTATTTTTTTGCTTCTTTTTGGCTTTCATCGGAGTTGCTTCTCTCGAAGATGGCGAAGGTCGTTTTGCATTTTTCGAGATCTATACGTCTCGTTATTCGTGTATCGATATGATTAATGCGCGCGAGCGGACGGCTGCCTTCTTTTTTCAGCGTGAACGTGTATTTATTTTTTTATTGCGCGCACGCGGGGGTCGATGCAGCTTATTGATAAATCTTCGGGTTCCGTTTAATAGAGAGCCGCGAATTCGTTGAAAAGTTTTTTCGATGGATTTTTGATAAATGCAAGCTAGCGGGAGGCTTTAGTGGCCGCTCGGACGTTATTTTTGCCATAACTATATTTGTCGGAGTCTTTTTTTAAAGTGGGTTAAGAGGAATATTGGAATATGCTAAGTAAAAACGAGTCGATTAGTCACGTTGAGAGAGTCGTTGAGTCGTTCGGGATTTTTTATCAAAGTCGCGAGCTTTTTTCGAGGTGGATAAAAAATTATTGAAAGGCAATTATTTTCTTCGCAAGAAATTAACATTCTTTAAATCTAGAACCCTTGATGGAGTATAATAGTCTTAGCGAGCAGCAAGCCGATTATTATTTGAGACGATTAGCCTGTATAAATAAATTTGAACCAGAATATCAAAACCATTTCTCATTTATTTTCTACAAAAGAAAACGGTGAAGGAATTTAAAATAAATTGAATAGATTTGTTTTAATTTTCGTAATAATATATCGAAAATCTACTTATCACTCGAAATGGTATAATGGTATAAGAATTTAAAAAAATACCATACGACAATATCATTATATTGTCAAAATACTATCAGTTAATTGCAGTTCTTTTAATCCAAATATCATGAGTCCTTATGGTGATAAAATACATTAATCACGACAAAATAATGTCCTACATTTATTCATAAACTAATATAAACATGAGTAATTTAGAAAAATTATTATAAAATAAGAATATTAATCACGCAAACTCAAACTAATTGACTTAAACGACTCAAACTCTGAACATTAGAAAAAATTAGGGTAAGGCTAAATAAATGATAGTTTGTTTATTACATTGCATGAAAAAGTACATAATCTTAAAGACTACAAGTAGATTTCTTGACATAAGCAAACTAATAAAATTCATTTTATGTCAATTAAATGTTTTAATTTTTTTTCTCAAATGCCAACAAAATATTCTGATTTAATATGACAGAATAAAGCATAAAAAATAAAAAATAAATTCATATACAAAGAGAATAACTTCAAATTTACAGGATTTTCCTAAATAATTGAAGAGCCAAGGCGAATAAAGGGACTTGCGCTTGAAACTGCATAAAAATATTACCTAAAGCAGTGAGTTTTGAAAGTAAACAAAATGATTACTAAAAGATTGTAACAAATGAAAAATAAAAAAATAAATATGTGCTTGAAAGAAAAATTTTTTTATATATTTAACATTTTTTTAATAATAATTTTCTAGCATTACCTACAAACCAACAAGAAGAATTGGAAATCAATTATTAATTAAAATAATTAGGGAAGAGAGGGGAATGATTGCACTTATTAAATTTCTTGCGTATCTATTAAGAGTTCATAAGCAGATATTACGATAAGATAAATATTAAATTTTTTATTACCCTCAGCAATTCGTAAATAAAATCGAATGTTATTTACACGTTACTAATTTTTTACATTTACTGGTATGCATTCAAAACCACTTCCTATAACTTTATTGCAAAATAAGAGTTTACATATAATTTTTTCGGTTGTATTAAGAAGAGAAAAAAAGGATAAAGCATTGTGATTAAGAATCTACACTTTAAACTCAAAAATGTGAAATCTGAAAGTAAAAAGTTTGAAATTTTTTTTTTAATCTTTATAAAAGTTTAAAATGTATATTTTAGACTTTACGAAATTTAACTGTATTAAGCATACTTTAGGTAAAGATTAAGACGTGTAAGAATTTTTGAAAAGATTAATTTTGTGCTTTTAAAGTTTTGTAAAAGATTAAAATGAACGTTTTAAACTTTATAACCTGTAAGAACTCGGTCGGTATTCCGAAAAGTTTAATTTTGTAATTTAAAATTTTTTATGTAACACAGGCACGATTTTCGCGTTTTATTGACCCCAAAAGCGGGCCTTAAGTGACCATTTTCAGACCG